>FTLJ01000085.1:0-95780 GCA_900155495.1 Porogramme epimiltina | reverse complement strand
GAAGGCGTCGTGGGCGGCGACGGCGGCGACGACGGCGACGCCCTTCGCCTTGAACTCGTCGTACTTGGCGAGGTGGGGGGGGAGGTGGTGCGCGTGGCGGGTGGGCTGTCGGCACGGGCGGGGGTGGGAAGGCCGGTCAGGGCCGGGAGAGGGCGGGGGCGATTAGGAGGGAGCGCACCGTGAACGCGCCGGGGACGGCGACGAGGACGACCTTCTTGCCCTTCCACTCGTCCGTGTTCAGCTTCGTCGCTGCGCGCGGGGGGCGATCGCGGGCGCGGAGGGGGCGGCGCGGGAGTCAACGCGGGATATGCGGGGTAAGAGCGAGGGCGATTGTGAGATCGAGGCGATCGCGCGTATCTGGAGATCGCGGAAGGGGCTTACGGATGCCGCACGCAGAGTGGTCCTCGAGCTCGGGGGTGTAGGCGATGTAGGTGAAGGTGCCCGAGGGGATGGTGTCGCCGACCTTGATGCTGGCCATGGTGCTTGCAGAGGAGTATGCGCGGGTCTGGAGGGTGGGGGAGGTGATCTGGCGAGAGAGAGATGACGAAGAAGCCAGCTCGCGTGGACCTTTATACAGTTCCCCAGACAGACTCTGCGTCCCAGAAGAGACGGTCACATGACGGAGGGCGATAGTGGTTAGTAACCTGCTCGCCCGCGCGTGAGACTGGATGGGGAGAGCGGTACTCGGGCGGAGGTGGCGCGACGATTGCGTCGTGCAACGCTGGAGTGGCGTACATGCGGCGCGGATAGGGCTGAGCATGGTGATGCAGCGGGCGAGGGGGACAGCAGGAAGACTGATGGGCAGGAGCCTGAGGACAGTCGCAGTCGGAATCAAGCAGCCAGAGCCCATGAGACGCCCACCCCCGCACGTATGCCATCCTCTCGGCTACATGTCACACGGGGGACGCGTCGGGCCATGTGCGTCATTCGTCTTCACTCCGCGAACACTACCGCCACGGGGATCGAATCTTCGGAGAGGCCCCGGGGAGATGGGTGTGGTATTCTCGTCCATGCGAGTCGGTGCAAGATAGGAAATATCTGACTACCGCATAGAAGCTACGTGTATCATCAATGGCGATGCGCTTACTGAGGGTATCAAAGTGTATGGTAAGGCGGGAAAAGTCGTGCACGTGCAAGGTTCAAAGAGAACGTCCGGGGGCCAAGGTTCCGGTCGCTCAGCAGCGGCTGATGTCCATGTCAGAAAGCTCGTCGTCCCCCACCACATGAGAGATCGTATATCCGTCCAGCCCGAACGTCACATCCAGGTCGTCCACGCTATCTTCCATCTCCTTCACCCTACCCACGACGAGCTTCTCCAGGCCCGATCCACGGCCCGCAGCGTGGCCCAAGTTCTGCACCTCGGCAAAGAGCGACCGGAACTGGTGCGCGTTCTTGGCCCCGGGCGAGTTCACTGCCGCGGTCGCGCGCTTCTTGGGGGTCGAGGTCATTGCGAAGCTCTTGCTCTTCTTCGTTTGGCCATTTGAGCGCCGGGCGTGACGCGAAGAACCCGAAGGAACCAGGTTGGGTGTGCGCGAGGTGAGATAAGCAGGGGTGCTGCGCGTGCGGAGAACGCGTCCGAGGGCGGGTGAGATTTCCCTTCTTGCATCCGATATCGCCTTTGCTGCGTCCGCGTTCGCCTTCATGAGCAATGGAGTGACGCGGCGGGACTGGGCACGCGTGATCGGGCGAGCGGGGTCCATGGTGAATGCCAACGGGGAGTCGGTGCGCCGTCTCTTATTCGGAGGGGTATCCGCATCCTCGGAGGTTTCCTCGAGTACGGCAAGAGAGGGAGTGCCGAGTGAAGGACGAGCCCCGCGGGTGCGGCCTGCAAGCGGTGATAGAGGGCTCGAGGGAGTCGAGCCATACCCGCGCGGGGTCTTGAGCGCGCTTTCTGTGAGACGAGGGCGCGTAGACGCAGGGAGAAGGGCAGACTCAGATTCAGACTGCGGAGGTGCTTCGCGTAGGCCGACCAAGAACTCGATAGAGTGTCGGATAGAGACGTCGGAGCAGGAGGCGCCGGTATCGATACGCATTGCAGAGGGGAGCTTGGCGTTCATGGTCGAAGCAGCATCCAGCAACTGGGGCCGGGTCATGGTAACAAGGTCGGCGTGGCAGCAGAATGGGATGGTGTTGAGTGCAGTGATGACAACAACATCAAGGAAGGGGTCTTCGTTCTGTAAGGCGACACAGGCCGGAAGAGTATCGGAAGGTCTTGAGTCATGGCCTGAAGAGCGATTGGAAGACGAGGAGACATCCTCCTCGCGTGCGTCGCGGGACCGCTTCCCCAGAGCCGTTACGACAGGAGCGGGCTTGATGGCGTCCAGAAAGAAGCGACCGACACCAGACGATACCCTATGCTTCTTGATGAGCTTGGCGGGCATGGCGTATTGATGTTGAGGGATGAGCAGTCGTCTTCGATAGTGGAGAAACAGCGGTCTCTGGGAAACGGCGGACAAGGAGGCTGACGGGGGTGAGAGGAGCTCGTATCTTGCCCATGACGGGGAAAGACATGGGCTCTTCCGGGGGCTGACAGTAGCATGGCGGCTGGCAATAAGAACGGCGCCGAATGGTGGAGGCTCAAGCTCAAGTTTAGGCGGAAACGTGAGGGAGCCTTGAGGAGGTCGGAAACTGCCGTGTAACAGCCACGTGACGTATAGACGCGCCCGACGCGTTCACGTTCTGCTCGTTGTTCTCCGCGTTTTGCTCGCCGTTCACGACCACGACCACGCCCATGTCCACGCCCCACACGCCCGCCCGGGCGATTCCCTCCTCTCTCCTCTCACGAACGGCGCCAACGGTTCCCCTGGCCTCGCAGCTGTACGAGCCGCTGCTGAAACGTGTCTTGCGCCACCGGCAGCTCAAAATCTTCCTCCATTCGGGCTTGTTCTCCTGGTTCCTCGTAACGACATGGATGGTTTGGAGAGCGGGGCATGGGGAGTCTTTGTTGATGCCGCTGAGGCCGTCAACATTGTTGTATGCCATCGCAACCTTTGCCACAGGCGCGCTTCCCGTGGTGGTGCTAAGGAAATCCCATCTAACCGGTGCGTCCTCCGAGCATTACATGGTTCGGCTATTGCCCCGTGCATCTATGCAACGCCCATTCCTCTGATGGGAGGTCTTCGCAATTTTCTTCGA
This sequence comes from Porogramme epimiltina, assembly GCA_900155495.1. Taxonomy (NCBI): domain Eukaryota; kingdom Fungi; phylum Basidiomycota; class Agaricomycetes; order Polyporales; family Polyporaceae; genus Porogramme; species Porogramme epimiltina. The sequence continues at coordinate 92,645 of FTLJ01000085.1, read as the reverse complement.
AGTCATAATTTGTGGGATTAGACTTTCGTCGAGGACGTAACTCCATCATACCCCCTTGCCCTCGTTCGCCTTCTCGGAAGGGTGTGCGCAACATATGCTAACAGACCGTCACCAGTTTCCCCTACTCTGGCCACCTCCCCATCAAAAATCTTGAGTGGGGCTCTTCAGAAGACCAATACCTTCCACATCCTCCTCACCTACCTCGCCTCTTCATTGTCCCTCGCCGCGATACACATATTCGTCACTGGAACGTATGATATTTCTGTGGAACCTCATTCACGCCTCTCGCTCTTCGTGAAGTCAAGGTATGTTTTCCCTTGATAACTGTCTTAGCAACAAATCCTCACTCGCTGTGCGCAGAAAGCACCCTTACTACCTCAATGGGCACCTCCTCTATGTCATATTCTCCCAAGCCTTCATCGCTTGTGCATGCTTAATACGGTGTATCCTCCTTGACCGCTTCGTCGTCCGCTGGTCGTTGAACATGTCTACAAACGGCGAAAAGCTCAAGAAGTTCGGCTTAGCCCGCGTTGTGACCGTCGCGCTCACGACGGTCGTCTACACGCTGCTAGTCACGGCGGCATACATCGCCGTTTTCGCAATTGTGAGGTCGGCCGTCTTCCCCATCGTGTACCAGCTCCCGCTGGTCTCTTGGGTTCTCCGGCCGTTCACCGCGCACTTCCTCCGAGGACAATGGACGTTGATGCTCTTCTCGCGTCACTGGCCACTCATCACCCAGGCGTTCTACCTGGCCCTGAGTACTGTTGGAATATGGGAGTTTGCGGAGAGCTCGTTCGACAACATAGTCGCACAGGTGACTTGTCTTCTATTGTACACACCGTCTACCATGCTAACTATGGTCTTAGCCAACACCTGTCGCGGCTGAAACCGCCGACTCAGGACTTACGTTGATCTCCGGCATTACCTCGACCGATGCATACCTCAAGCACTTCGCTTACGCGGAACTACGAGACTTCGCGTCCGACGAATCGTCAGCTGCCAGTGCCCGCCGCACAGCACTGTTCGGGGACCAGAAGTACAACCCGAACCTGTGGTCGACGCTCGCGCGCGAGTCGCTGCTCACCCTGGGGCAGGACTACCAGTTGTTCCTGAGGAAAGGGCAACCTGCGCCGCCAGGTATGTTTCGCGGCCTCCCTCTTACACGCTGCTGAAACTCAAAATGTCTCTACAGCACCCGCCGCACCTGCCCAGGCGAAACCCAATGTGCTCCTCCCAGCGTCGGCGACTCCCCTCCTCCGCACTCCTGTCTTCAAGCCCCCACAGTCCTCTCCGCTCCGCGCCGCGCTTGATACCCTCGCCTCCGATGGGCCGCTTGCTACTGTGGTATCCGAAACCGCGGAAGCGGGCGCCTCACATATCCCTGAGCTCTTCCGGTCCGTTATGCCCTCAACGCCGTCGGCATTGGCCGCGAAGAAACCCGAAGTTGTCGCAACACCGGCACCGACGCAAGCGAAGGGTGTGAACTGGCGCGAAGGCGCGGGCAAGGCAGTGCAAGCTCGCGTGCCTCGCAGCGCGCTGGACGTCGTAGGGCGTATCGGGGCGTGGTGGAGGAGGGAGAGGATACACAAAGTCGCGGAAGCGAGCCTGCCCAACAGGCACATGGACGCGCTCGCAGCGGAGGGTGAGTCGTCTGATTCTGTCGGGCTGGACGGTCGGGTTCCCATGATATGTGCTGACTGTGTCTTTCGTCGCAATCACGACGGCAGTGCTCTGCCGCCTGGCGTGCGCGTCCCTCACGGAGGACCGGTACGGCGTCGTGCAGCGCGACATCCCCAAGATCGTCGAGGCCCTGCTCGCGTTCCTTACGGCGCTAGAAGACTTCCAAGCGGAATTGAACGCCAAGTACGCGCTGCCGCCTGCAGACGCGCTCCAGGGGCTGTCGGCGCAGGCACTCGGGGAGAAGGAGACGCTCGCGATGGAGGCGGCGCGTGCGAGCGAGGTGGCGAGCGTTGTCGGGGATGGTGAGTGGGCGGTCTTGTTGATCGGGTGCTGTTCTGGTGCTGACCGAGGTGGGGTTTGCAGCGATCAAGGACGGGATGGTGCAGCTCGTGCGGACGTTCGGTGAGAAGCTGAGCGCGTTCAGGTTCCCGCCGCGGACGGCGAAGAAGCTACAGGGCTTTGTGGACTACAGTTGAGGGATTCGGGGAGAGTGTTGAGTAGCGTTGCGGACTTGCGCTGGAATGGACTGAATGCTTGAATGCAAATGGCCAGCGAGGGTCTTCTTGATCGATTGCTCTACGCCTTGTGCGGACCGGGTGCATCAATGACGGCATTAGTAAGATTGCAGTGAGATTGCCATTGAGTGGTGGTCTGCACGCGATGGTATGCCCTTCTTTGAATACAACGTATTCAAAAACTCAGACGAGTCTGTTTTCTTGTCGCAGTATCACTTTGAGCACCGGCTCACAAAATTGTTAAGGGGTGCTAAAATGCACCGCGAAAACATAGCTCGTTGGTCCCTCGCACGGAGCCGCAGTATGATTCGGCTTGATATGTCGAGCAGCTCGGCGCCGGCGTTGGATGAGCAAGCCTGGCGAGAAGTCTGGAGCGGCTGCGCGGTGCCGAAGTGGATAGGGGCGCGGCCTGGCGCGGCGCCACCGGCATCTAAAGAAGTCGAGATCGTCGGCGCCTACGGAAAAGGCAATCAGGTCCCGTAGATTTGATGGCCGATCCACCAGTTTGACAAAGTTTCCTACCGCCCTCTTTCCGAAGCGGCCGCCACCAACGCCTCGGTTATGACGCCCCTCGACATCCCCCGCTCTCGAGTCCTCTGCAAAGACTCTTCTCTGGCTAAGTACTTAGAGGGAAAGTACAACATAGGTGGGCCTGCTGATCTTTCTCTCGGCCACGGCTTTGTCATCGCCGTAGGCTGAAATGATACTCTCAGCCCAGACACGCAACACCCCTCGGGCGTAGGGCAACTCGATCGCCGTCCGGCGCCGGCGACCTGCGTAGCCGGATCGCGTCCTCGCCACTCATTCTTATTTGCTCATTGTCCGTTTCCTCGCGGACCGCGGACGTTGATGACACAAATCCTGGCAACCAGGCTCGGATACGCTCGAGCCCGAGTCGCGTATTTTGATGAGCCCACGATAGCGGTGATGGTATAAAGTCTCAGGCCAGGTACCACCGCTGGTGGTGGCTTTTTACTCCAAAGCACGGCTCGCTCTCCCCGCTGCTCGTCCCCCCTTCTCCCACCCTTCCTCTCTCGACTTAGTCGTCGGACCGCCGCTCCTTATCGTCCAACCGTACGCAAGTCGAAGTATGTCGGGTTCCATGTCGCCTCGGTCATCAACAAGCACATACCGTGGCCCGGATCCGGTGGAGGAGGGACTGCGAAGGGAGGAGTTGCGTGCCGAGGAGTATGGTGGCGACGACCCGCACGACCCGCTTCCCAAGGACCATGGCGAGATCCCCATTCCCCCTGCGGACGAGGAGGACCCCAACAAAGTCGGCTGGGATGGACCTGACGATCCCACGAACCCTCAGAACTGGACCCAACGGCGAAAATGGGCGATTACGATCCTTTGCACCCTTCTCACTGTTAACGTGTACGTCTTCATCCCCAATACCGAAATGACGTCGCTGACAGACCCGCAGTACCTTCGCTTCATCCGCCCCATCCGCCGCCGGCACGCTCATAGCGGCCGAGTTCGGGGAGAGCCGTGAAGTCGGCTACCTCGTCACCTCCATCTTCCTTTGCGGATACGTCGTTGGGCCTCTACTCTGGGGGCCCGGCTCCGAGTTGTACGGACGGCAAATCATCTTCCGGCTCTCTCTTTTCTGCTACTGCCTCCTCCATCTCGGCCAGGCTCTCGCACACAACATGGAGACGTTGCTCGTGACGCGCTTCCTTTGCGGTGTCTTCGCTTGCGCCCCGCTCACGATTTGCGGTGGCGTCATCGTTGATATCTGGGATGCCGTCACGCGTGGAAGGGCGACCGCGCTGTTTTCCGCGGGCGTGTTTGTTGGTCCTGTGCTTGGTCCCATCGCTGGTGGCTTGTGAGTTTCAACCTTATTAATATGCATAGAACCCTGCTGATTGTATTTGGCAGCCTCACCACGAGCACTCTCGGCTGGCGATGGGTCTTCTGGATCATGATGATCTTCGCGGGAACCTGCACGCTCCTCGCGTTCGTCTTCCTTCCCGAGACATACGCACCGGTTATTCTTCTGCGGAAGGCGCAACGCTTGCGCAAGGCGTCACCAGAGAAGAATGCCGAGGTGTACGCTGAGCATGAGCGTTCTGACTGGTCTATTCGGGGCATCATCCACCGCACGATCTACCGGCCGATCCAAATGCTTATTCAAGAGCCCATCCTCGTGCTCGTCACCGTCTACCTGTCTCTGGTGTACGGCGTCCTCTACGCGAGTTAGTGCCATTATCTCTTTTCTATCACGCTATGCTGACATACGTCTAGTGTTCGAGGCGGTTCCCCTCATCTTCATTCGCACGCGGGGCTTCAACGTCGGCGAATCAGGCCTCGTCTTCATCGGTGTCGGGCTCGGCACGACCATCGGGGCGTACCTCACCATCCCCCTCACGAAGCATTACCCCGCGCTCATTGTCAAGTGGCGCGGGTTCCCGCCACCCGAGGAGCGCCTCTACGGCGCAATGATCGGCGCCCCCGCGCTTGTCGTCGGTGCCTTCTGGCTCGGGTGGACTGGCCAGTACCCGAGTGTGCACTGGATCGCGCCTGCCCTCGCGACAATCCCTATCGGAGCAAGTGTATCACTCATTTTCAACGCGTTCTTGGTAAGTTCGCTCCCGATACACTCTCCATACGGGCGGGGAGGCTGACCAGAATCCGTGCCCATAGGCGTACCTCGTCGATACGTACCTGCAGTACAGCGCGTCCGCCTTCTCCGCCAACACTATCATCCGTTCGTCCGTTGGTGCGGCATTCCCGCTCTTCACGGTGCAGATGTTCGAGCGACTCGGGATCAACTGGGCGTGCACCCTCATCGGCTTCTGCGCGCTGCTTCTCGCGCCTAGCCCGTTCTTGTTCTACAAGTTCGGTCCCGCCATCCGCTCCCGATCAAAGTTCTCGCCGTGTCTCGTGAGTAGCTTTTTCTTTCTCACAGAGCCGCAGCGTGCTGACGTTGGTTCCGCAGGATCTCGTCATCGCGAAAGAGATTGCTGCGGAGGAGGCCGCTGCCGCAGAAAAAGCCGAGGCGAAGGTCTAGGCATCACGACCTCGTCTCATTCCATTACGCGTCTTCTCCCCCGCATGTTCGACTTGTACATAAGTTATCCCTTTCGCACGCCGGCTCTGTTCCCTTGCATCTCGGACTCTGCTGTTCGCCGCCACGTTACACTGTATCCAGTACGTTCCTCCACATATGCTACCTACTACATACATAGAATCTGCTGTTTGCCACATTGCTATCCATTTATAGTCCTCCGGAGCATATACAGATAATATCACGATGTCAGGGACCTCCCTGTGCCTCATTCAATGTCTCGAACACATCGTTCGTACTAGCTAGTATCCAATCGAGCGTTTTTGCGCGCCATACACATCTAGGAGCACTGTGTGGAGGTGTGACTTTCTTGAGCATGTTGTTGGCGGGGGTCCCTGACTGCTATCACCGCATCGTGGCATTAATCCGTGCTCTAGAAGAGAACCAAGAAGAGCGTACTATAGGAGTTATAGAATGTGGCAGTCTTGAAAACTAGTGTTGATTGGGTCCGAGTCGGTAGCGTACGTGCTCCAGCCGCTCCTCCCACTCGCGCCGCCGCCGTTCTATCCGCTTTCGCATCCACACCGCCCGTAGGAGGCGCACGATCTTCTCCCGACTGTCCTCGAAGTTGCCCTATGTTGCAGCGAGGGGATATCAAGTGCGGTGAGTAATGAGCAAAATTTAACGCATACGAGGTACCTCACCTCAGCGACGTCGAGCAACGCCCGGCTCTCCTCCGTAGCGACCTCACGACGCCAGGTTGAAATACTCGTCGGATCGAATCCTGGTGCTCGCCGTTCATTCGGGGCAAGGGGGATGTAGACCACTGCGATGCCATCCCGCTTGAGGAGTGCAGCCTCATCGAGTTCATCAAGTCGTGCAGAGACGCCGTCGGGGTCGGAGGGTTGAGAGGATCCTATCCAAACCTCACAGCTGCGCAAAGAATGGCCGGAATCTGCAGAAAGTGAGGAGAGATCTTTGCCTATAGGAAGCTTGAGGACTGTATCCGCGCAAGAAGGCAGGATGTCCCGAACCTTCAGGGATGGCATGATCGTCGGTGAGGCCTTGTTTTTCCGTCTGCTTCTCTAATTCGTGCTCTTGGGCTTTAGCGAGTGTACGGTTGGCCTCAGTGGCCGTAGAGATCTCATGCTGAGGGTCGTCAGTATGTTGAGAATCTGCAGAAGACGTGCTCGTCGGATGAACAAGAGAGGGCCATGTTGCACCTCGAGGCCATGTCTTCAGGCCACGTTTCAAGGCAAGTTCTGGCCAGTTTTTCAGTTTCTAAGTAGAGCTACTGAAATATCCATATGAACCTTCTGCTCGAGTGAACCAAAGATCCTGAAGGGCGCAAGTTAGTAAGAGCATCGAAACGGAAAGGCGTGGAATATGCACTTGCGAGTCGGCGCTTGCATCCAGTGCAATTATACAGTCCACGTTTCGGCGCAAGAATGGGTAGTATGGTATGTTCAACTCGGCTGGGCAAACGTTAGAATCAAAACGGTCCCAAAAGAGGTAATCATTGCCCCACCTCCAGCGTCCTGTGTGAGGGACCAACGATTGGGTCAATGGGTGGACGATGTCATGAACAAAGAGATCCTCACCATGAAACTGAGAGTGTCTTGTTCAGTGATGTTGGGCGGGCTATCGTATCTGAGCTGCCCAACAAGACCCTTCAAGAAGTTCGGAAGCTACCACAGCACTTGAGCCCGGCGTTCCAGATGAGGAATGCAGGGGTGCATACCTGGTTAGGGAGAACCGGATGTATCAAGCCGAGGTCTTGTTCGTTCTCCGTTGCAATGTCTTTCAAGAATTTGTACAACTGGACGGGGAGGACAGAGAGCATTGGTTCTACTTCGCGAAAGTAATGCTACAATACATAATGAGTCAGTACCTCAACTGGAGGAAACTAAAACCGGATTGACCTTCAGCGAAGCGCAAAATGCCGACCCAAAGATGCTGGCAATGGCGTTAGTAAGACGCTATCGAGTCTAAGGAGTCAGGATGCGACCTACCCAGTCAATATTGAAAAGCTGAGCTCTGGCTATATGGCGCAGTTAGCTCTATTGTAAGACGGTGTAGTCGAAGAGGTCAACATACACGTCTGTCAAGGCTCTTTCCATTCATGAAGGACCGGCCGAGTGCCCAAGAAGGAATCCAAGCTACAGAAAGAGGGATGAGAGGCTGTATGTCAGCTTGAGGGCAAACGAATCGCGTACCGCCAGTCTCGTCGCATCCGACTTCGTAGGGAGTGAATTCATACCACAGCCATCGGATGCTCTGAGCCAGCTGGTCATGTTCTTTCTTGAGGGATCTCTTGCGAGAAGGGCTGATAGAGAGCGACTCCGCTTTCTCGACCTCTCGCAGGGCGTCTGCTTTCTCCGGAGGGGTGACTGCAAAAACATAGGTTAGATATGGGGCAAAGAGTTCAAAATCAGGGAAAACTTGCCGTGCTGAATGGCGCTGAGAATGGGTAAAGGGAGGTCACCAGTATCTACGGTCTGACGGAAGCCATGCAGTGAGAGATGCCGGGGGTCCAGTCTCGTGATATCTGACGGGACGTAAAGGCGGGAGGCGAGAAGGGTCCCATAGAGATCGACGAGGGAAGTAGTGCCTGTCTCACCCGCCGCTTTCCGAAGCATACCCTCCTACGACACGAGGGTTGAGTCATAGGACATAAAAACCATAGGACCACCCACGAGTAGATACTAAAACGAGACTTGTTAGTCGATCAACCACTCGAGGACTCGACGAATAGGGTGGCCACCTTGTTAGTTGGAGGGTTGACAAGAGCGTCGAGAGTTTCCATGTCTAAGTAACTGGTCTTAAGTCGATCTACTGCGTGAGAAGCGGCATCTTTTGGCTCTCGGGAACCCGCGACGCCTGAGTATACAACTCCGAGAGCCCAACAACTACCTGGTTCCTGGTACGTTAGATATGTACAATGTTGACTATATTGGCGTCATACCGGAAACGCCGGCTGTGTATGTCACACAATCCAACACGCCGAGAGATTGTGCGGCTGACAACGAACCAAGGGTATTAAGCATGGCGCGAAAGCCTGCCAAGGGAGTACAATAGTGAGTGTTTAGCAGACAGTTCCAAGCAGTGAATCCCACTGACCTCCCCCTGAACCTGCAATTGCTACAATTGGGAGGTCTCGCTCATCCACTTCCCACTCTGGGACTCCCATCAACTTTGCGAACGCGACCCGCATCTTGCGCTTGCGTTCTCCCAAGAATGCTCGTTCTGCAATACACAAGTCATCTCCTAAGCGGACATCAGCGTCCCACTCGCACTCCGGGTGGACGGCGAGGTCTGGTGGCTTGTTAATGATTTCATTAAACAGAGAACCTGGGCCAATGCCAAGTTCGAGTAGGAGTGCCGAGAGGCGCTCTTGGATGTCGAATGGCGTGAAGGATTCTGACCATGGAGGTCTGGGTTTAGGGAATGGTGGCCAGTTCCATGTCGACATGACCGAGCGAATGTTGGATACGGGTGCAGGGAACTGGAGGAACGAGAGTCCTTTCCAAGGATCAAGCTGCGAGTAGGTGTGAGCAGATGAGCAGAGGTGAAGGTTGAAGGAATATACCTCCTCAGTATCTGACTGGTCGAAGTGTGAGATATGAAGAATTCTGCTGCTAGGGGAAGCACGATAAATACGTTACCTTGTTGACTTGATCTTCTTCAGAACGAGTTGCCTGTGGCAATTTGGAAGGTCCGTCAGCAACGAAAACTTTGTGATCGAAACTCCCTTGTCATGTTTTCGACGCACCTTGGTTTTGCTATCCTTGCCACGGAAGTGAGGAGGAAAGCACGACTTCTGACTGTCATGGTTTGCCGGTGTGAGCAGAGCTTTGTACCATAGGGGTGCGCTGATGACGATGCATGCTGCTCCAAAGACCAACCACGAGTGTGGAAGTGCGCCTGAAGGCAGTGAGCATGAGCGAGACTGTGCATTTAAGAAGGATATACGCTTACTTGGAGAGGCTATCTTCGTCGGCGGGGATTGAGGGCAGGCTTGAGGACTCCCTCGTCCGGCCCAAAACGAACTATACCTTGCGCGAACGCCCTGCACAACAGAGCGTCGTGCTGGGAAGCTCATCCGAGCTTGCCTTATGCGCTTGCTCCAACCGTTGGAGTTGAGACACCTTTGCTTGGATATAGTCGAGATGAAGGAGTTGGGGGGACATCCACCCCAAGTCGAACTCAATGACAAGGTCGTGCCGGCAGCCGAGCCGGTACGTCATCGCTCCGTAGGCCTGGCCCCTGGCCACCCTATCCGTCACTGTTGCAGGGTTCGATTCCTCAGCAACCCGTTTCTTCAGCTCATTATTTGGACGCTTTACTAGTCGGACAGAGGCCCACGAGGCATTGTTGTGATAGAGAGACGAGTGAGTGTATGCATGCCATATGCAAAGTAGCAGCACTATTAGACCATGTAGTACCATACAGTGATGAATGCGAACGGGATCTACTGCCTGTTCTCCGGCATCCGTGCAAGCTGGCTCTTGCTCCGGATCCGCATCCTGCGCTTCGAATACCACTCCCACGTCAGACGCACCACCTCTCCGTCTGCTTCGTACGGGGTCGGAATCTCCGAATAGCCAGGGCGCGCCGTCGGGTGACGGAGGTAGATCACGGAGCATGTTGAGAACGAGGGTTCGAGGTAGGCGGGCACGAACATGAAGGGTGCGGCGTATCGTGGCAAGTGGAAGGGCGTAAGTCCAGGGGTCGAGACGGGGGTAGAGGGGTCGCGCTCCTTCTTGGGAGTAGAAGTCTTGGGAGCCTTTTGAGACCCTTTCGACTTCTCGGTGGCTGCTTCTGCCTCAATTTCCACCTCAGTAGCTGAGACTTCTTCGGTAGCCTCTGCCTCCTCCGCTGCCTCCTCTGCCGTCACCTCCTCCTCTTCCGCAGCCTTCTCCTTCCGAGCAGCCTTGGGCTGCAAGAAGCGGATTGCGCTGGGGTCAACGGACACCATATCACCCGGAGCCAGACGTGTGTTGGCATTGGTGTGCTGAGGGTCATACACGTTGAGGCAACATACTCCGTGACCAGATGACGAGCGTACCTTCTTCCCGTTAAGCATAACACTACCGTGCACAACCATACGCCGTGCCTCATAGACACTGTGTGCAAAGCACGCGCGGAAGATGACGACGTCTATCCGACGCTCGACCTCGGCCATCATCAAGCTACCGACGGGTGCAAGGCCCTTCTGCCGCTCCTCCTCCAACCGTTTCTGCGTGCGGTGCGCAACGGTGTACTTGCTCGCAAACTCCGCACTCTCCGCCGTGGAGGCAGCGTTCTTGAGGACCGCGGAAGGACGAACGTCGGGGAGAGTCTCGGGGAGGTACCACCGCTTGAAGATCTTCTCGTTGATGAAGTCACCGTGGTATGCACGCATGAGGGTCTTCGCCGTCCACCGCCTCCAGTTGAGAGTTTCCTTGTACTCCACACGGTTCGTGATCTTTTCCAGAGGGCCGTACGAGCGGCGCCACAGGTTGTAGAGGTTGTGTGGGTGCCAGCTCTACAGTTATGACCAGTCAGCGCGCCATGCGCGCGCAGGTCGGGAGACGTGGCACGTACCATGCGGGGCAGGCCCCTTTTAAAGTTGTAGACGTTGAGGTCCCGCATATTTGCGGCCGTCTACGGAAGAGAGGGGAGAATGAGGTGGTGGTCGCGAGACAAGTAGTGACGAAAGACGCGGGAGCAGAGAAAGTAAGTAAGAAGTAAACAACCAATAGATGCAATTTGTTACTGGGTCACAACGCGCATATTGCGAGCGTAGACGCCAGGTCAGTCGCGTTGCGCGACGCGGTCGACCCTCGCGCGTCTCACCTTCCACTTCCTCTCAACCATCACTCTACTTTTAATCCATCTTTGCTTATATCACGCACATGGACCCATACACCCCGCGAGTCAGGACTGGGAGTAGGAAGAAGAACCTGACGCTTTCGGCGAAGGAGTACCATAAGGTGGGCCTCCTGAACTGGAGGCAGCGACCGCAGTATTGAATGGATCGCAGATCACGGACACCATCGCGTCTGTCCGCAGACAGCGCCAGTACACGGATGGAGACGTTCCGGAGGACATTGATATACGCGTGCATGTGTCGCGTGAAGGCGCGCGACGAAGTGAGTTTCGCGGTCGTGGACTCTTCACTCCAGGCTTTGATGGTTTTGTAGGGAAAGATGAAGCATCTTTCGAGGCGGAACGTTCGTTCGTGCGCGCACCTCTCAACTCGCGCGTAGTTTCAAGTAGCGGTCCGAGGGACAAAGGGAAAGGGAAAGCGAAGGAAAGTTCGCTGTACGGAGTGCCGATCGACATCCAGGAGGCATTGGTGCTGGAGGATTTACTTTTCGTGCTTATGGTATGTCCCGGCTTCGGTCACATTTCAACGTGGATTGGAGGTGGGGGAGTACATGCTGTCCTCGTGCACTGGCGGCGTGCTTCTTCCCCAGGGTGGCACTCAACATCCCTGACCATGCATGCTGTTTTCATATCCACTCCAAGCCATTCACACTGGCGCACAGTATCCCTCGGTCCTGTTTCAGGCACTGGCATCACGTCCCAGCGTTTCAGCGTATGCATGAGTATTTCGCGGCGAAGCTGGTTTGAATGCATGCGAGTACGTGTTGTGAAGTTGAACATGCTATACGTTGAGCACGCTTCTCTCGATCTGTGGCGTAACATGAGGTGTACTGCAGGAAGCTAATGGGCAGTACGATATAGGGGCGTAGTCGCGCCCACAAGTGGCCTTGCTTTATGAGAGTTCTATGTCACCTGTGACAGATAGTTCTGTTTCGGTTGACGGTGGCCTCGACTGTAGTGCTTAAAGAATGAAGTAGCTGACGTTCGATACCCACAGGGCATTGAGGGAACGTATATCACGTTCCATCCTGACTATTCGGCAGACGAGGATGATCCATTGAACGGCATACGCTTCGTCGTTTCGCCTTCCCTAGGTTTGTCCTGTCCTATGTTTAGCCGTAGCGCTGCGCTTACCCGTCGCCGTCAGATCCATCTCTAAGAGATCTTGTGGAGCGAATATTGCCATTAGCCACCTACTACACGGCCATTAGCTCTTTTATCGAACTACGAAGTCATCTGGATTTTGGACTCGTCAATCATGCCCTATGCGCTTCAATGCGTGACATGCTCAAGGTCGGGCGTCCTGAAGAGTTTTGAGTTTGCACGGGACTAACTCATGAGCAGGATTACCAAACGTTGCTATCCCAACTTGAGCATGCGTTCAATACATCGTCTCAATTCACCTTGCAGAAGCTCTGGTTCTACGTCCACCCTACGCTCCACACCCTTTCCCTCCTATACCTGTTGACAACAGATCTGGCCACCGCGGATGATCCGACCGCCGAACTCTCCTCTTCCGCGTCAAGCGAGTCCGACGCAGAAGAAGATGCGCGCAACGAGGCACTCGGCCTCGGTGGCGCCAAGCTCAAGGCTGTTCTGTCGGAGATTAAGACCACGAGCCTAGGTGTGGACGGGGGCGCAAGTGGCATCGCAGTCAAGGGCGGTGAAGTTCTCGCGATATTGCACGAACGGATGCAGAACATGTCGGGTGACCCGGCTGCGCGGTCACTATACGGAGCACTCCTCCGTGATGCAGGCAAGCCCTACGTCGAGATGGTACAGGCATGGATACGCACCGGGAAACTCGTGGACCCGTACGAGGAATTACTGGTCAAGGAGAGCAAGTTCATCAACCGCGGCACGCTCGAGATGGATTACACGGACGAATACTGGGAACGGCGGTACACGGTGCGTGCGGAGCGCGCATTGCTGCTTCTGAAGCTTGTCTGATGGGCGCGCGTTCCTTTAGCTCAGGGACGGGTCTACCCTTGGCGGGTCATCGAAGCAACACCAGGCTGGCGTGCCGCCTCCACGATCGGCTGGTGGCCGCCTGCCTGGCGGAGCATGTGTCCCAGCGGTGCTTGAGAGGTGGAAACACAAAATCCTACTAGCGGGCAAATATCTCAACGTCATTCGGGAGTGCGGAATTGAGATCCGGCGAGACTCCGGTCAAGACGACGAGGAAGATCTTTCGATGGACGACGAAAGGTACGCGAGAGCTTGATTTCACTGGGCCTGAGTGCTTATACGCTTGTAGATTTCACAAGTGTATCGAAGATGCATACACACATGCCAATCGGACTCTGCTTCAGCTGCTTCTTCGGGATCAACAGCTTATCCCACGTCTTCGTTCACTCAAGCGATACTTCTTCTTGTCTCAATCATCTTTCTTGACTCACCTCCTTGATCTTTCGCACACCGAACTCCGGAAATCGGCCAAGTCCGCGTCTCTGGTCAAGCTCCAGAGCCTGCTGGACCTCGCATTAAACACTGACGCTCAGGGCGAAGATGCGATGTTCCGCGAGGACGTCAAGGTGACAATGGCGGGCAGCGGCCTTTACGAATGGCTGCTGACTGTCGTTAACGTGAGCGGCCTCGAAGACGGTGAAGTCCCCGACGGTCATGCCCACGCTCACGAGTCGCAAAAGAAAGAGAAGGACAAAGACGACAAGAAGCAGATGCTAGGTGAGTCAGCTTGTGCATGTCATCGAACAAGTGGGCTCACTTGATCCCAGCTATTGACGCCCTTACACTGGACTACCACGTCAAATTCCCTCTTTCGCTCGTCATATCTCGCAAGACAATTTTGCGGTACCAGCTCATCTTTAGGTTCCTCCTGCACCTCAAACACGTCGAACAGTCCCTTTCGTCCATGTGGATCGAGCACAAGACGGCGCCCTGGCGCCGACAGACTCGCCCGCGACCCTCGGGGGCAGGACTGGGCCGCCAGACGCCGCAGCCACCGCCCCCTAAGGACTGGCACTCGGAGTTCGAGAATTGGCGCAAGCGCGTGTTCCTGTTGCGGGCGCGCATGCTGTCATTTGTGCAACAGATCCTTGCCTTCACAACATTCGAGGTTCTTGAGCCTAACTGGCGGAAGCTTGAGGGCAAGCTCGAGGCTGGCAAGGTCGAGACTGTTGACCAGCTCCTTCGAGACCATGTGGACTTTTTGGATACGTGCCTGAAGGAGTGCATGCTGACGAGCTCGAAATTGCTCCGGGTAAGTCTGAGCGCTGGGCTTCTCAATACCTTCGCGGATGCGGATTACTGACCCGGGCCGCGCGTTTGCTTCCAACTGCAGGCGTACTCGAGGTTAATCGTCACGTGTTCGACGTTCGCGCTCTACACGGCCTCGTTTACAAAGTCCGCGAACAATGCGATCGCGGCAGCGGACACCCCCGATGGCGATCATTCAATGGCCAAGCGGTGGGACATCTTAGGGAAGTTCGAAACTAATTTTAATCACTGGTACGTGGTATCAGGTCCCTGTTGTACGGATCTTATCCGCTCACCTCATCTCCTTCAGGTTCAAGGTTAGCCCCAAACCATCCGCGTTTGCCGGAGGCCCGAGCTCACCCAACCGTTTAGGTTCACTTGGACTGCGTACAGTTCTACGCCTCAAGCGAAAATGTGTCATTACTGCCCCTCGTGGTCAGGTTGAACAGTATCAAGGCGGTGCACTGAGAGCATCCCTTACGAGGATTGTATTTCTATTGCTGTATTTGTTGCTCCCCGTCGTTGCACGTGATTATGACCATAGCTTGTATCTCTTATCTACTCAACGACTATGTAGTCTATGGTCCCTCATCCTTGCTCAAAGTGTTCATTTCGGTTGTAGTTTTTCGCCCTCTCTGACCTCAATCTTACCCCGACCTCTGGGAATCCGGTGCACACCGGAGATCTCGTGGGCCGCGGACGTTGAAATGTCGACACCGGCATATTGACGACAGCCCCCACTCATGTTCGGGCATAGGGCGGAGACAGTACGTCACTTCAGTCTGCGCAGAGGTCAGTTCCCACTGGTCAGTCTCGAGCTTGTCTGACTGAACCATGCCCTTCATCGTCAGCCAGGAAACCCCCACGATCGGCCCTGCCGGGGGGAGGGGGTAGGGTCCGCGCGACTTCCACCCTGAGGCCACGCAGCCGCGGAACGATACCCTGCGCCTCGGGGCAGAACATGACATATACTGTCCGATACCCCGCCGGCAGGGCTCCGCCACGCCGATGGACCGAGCTCATGGTGCCCTGTCTCATCCTTCTTCAGGACCGGCCTAGATCTGAGCGCGCTCCCGCGAAGACGCCCATGATCACGCACCCTTTCAGAGCAGGACTCCCCGGCTGCATCGCACCGCTTCAGCCCAGAACTTCGGGGACAGGCTCAGCCCGACTCCGTAACGTCCGCAACGTGTTCAATCTGCGCCCCTCGCGCGTCGTAAGGCCGCGATCGTGGTTCATTCTACCTCTTTGGGATACGCTGAGCCACAGATATCGCCCGGTGGGTCGTCACTCCCTCCGTTATGCTTGAGCTTGTTCTGACTTGGTTCTGGTTAGAGTGCTAAACGGGTTTGTATTAGACTCCGGGCATAGATCCAGCCTAGTCCTGTGGCTCCCTCTCGGCCCGTGTCGCAACATGAACCAATGGAAGCCCTCGACCACAAGCGGCTGACTGCCTGCACTCGTTACCGTCGCGGGACGCTGCCGATGAGGCCAGTGGCTTCTATCCCGCATCGGACAGGTGGTGCGCGGTGTGACAGTGACCAGCGCCAGGTGAAATGCGTGAGCGCGTGGCTTGCCCAGGGCTATGCTCATCCTCTGGTCGCGGAGGAATGGGCGCTGCGCGCTCCCTAAGCCGAGTATAAAAGCAGCCGGCGTTGTCGCGGGGCTCCACCTCCACATCTGCGCTCATCCTTTCTCCCGTTCACGCCATGGTCCAAGACAAGCAACTCACTTTCTATACTTCCGCGGTAAGCGTTTGCTTGTGAGTTTCAACTAAGCGACCGGGACTAATTCGCATTGTCGTCAGTACTCTCCGTATTGCCACCGAGTTCACATCGCCCTCATCGAGGCTGGGCTGGACGTCCCCAGATACGAAATCGACCTCAGGCCAGGTTGCAAGCCGGGCTGGTTCACGAAGGTGAACCCCGTAGCGACGGTGCGTCTTTGACGTCCGAGGTGCCGTAAGCGAATCGGACTGAGCAGCGTCCCCCTTCTTGCGCGCCCAGGTTCCCGCGTTCACGTACGGCGGCCCCGTGGTGCCCCCGGATCAGCCTTCAACCGAGTCCGCGAAGCTTTGGGAGTCGGTCGTGCTGATCGAGTTCATCGCTGACCTCCGGCCGAGCGCGGGGCTCCTCCCCGCGGACCCGGACGTCTGCGCTTTCGCGCGGCTGCTCGTCATCCGCGCGCACGAGACGCTCCACGCCGCATTCCGCGCGTTCTTCTTCCGCGGGGAGCGCGCCGAGGCCGTGCTACCCCTGCTCGAGGCGTTCCAGGAGCTGCTCGCGCCCGCGCCAGGGTACGCCGCCGGGCCGTTCTCCCTCGCGGACGCGGTCGTCGCGCCGATGCTCGTGCGCTTCGTGCGCCTCGCGGGCTACGAGATCGGCAAGTATCCCGTGGGCGAGGGCAAGAAGCTCCTCAGGCACCTGGCGGAGCGCCGCTTCGCACGACTCATGGCGTACTACGAGCTCCTGTGGGCGCGACCAAGCATCCAGGCAACCTGGGATGAGGTGAGTGCGCTCCTTCTGATTGCGCGCACGGTGCCTTTTCCTTTGGGCGGCCGCCGCCCCCGTGTGGCATGGGGCATGGGATGTGTCGTGATGCGCTGAGCTGATGGCTGGTCTTGCAGCCCCTGAATGTGAGGATGTGGCGCATCCATCCCAACGTCACCCGGAATACGTCGCAAGCAGGGCACTAGTCGCGGATGGCCGCTCTGGGAAGACGTCCTGGCCGTGATATATTTGGCACGCTTTGCTCACCCGCGCGCCGTGCCTCGCGCCCGATTCGATGCCGAAGACCATGTTCTTATGCAGAGCGTACCGTTCCTGCCGCCGGTCTGGTCTGGAGGCCAAGACGGCTGCGCTCGGGACCTGTTCGTTATCTTCGCGATGTTCACGTGGATGTAATAGTACCGGTATGATATTAGCTATACTGATTATAATTTATTCCCGCTGTCCTCGTAACTTTCGCCTCGCGAGGATCCGCGGTCGGTGGCAGGTATCGAAGCTACTCGGCAAGCCTCTGAGTGCTTCTCTCGGTTATTGTGTTGCCATGAGCCGCCGCTAGAGAGAGCTGAGGCTTCTCTGCACGCTAGAATGCGCATTCCGCGCCGGAGCGCCATCCCGCGGCGCCTTTGACGACATCGGACGCGCACACAAACGCTTTACAAGATCGACAGCCGCGAGCAGCCGGAAGATGACGCGATAGACAGGCGAGCGTCCAGCACATGATTCATCGTGGCAACATGCTCGGACGAGAAGCGTAGGTCTTTGCCATGACGTCGGACAGGCGCTGCGCCGGTACCCGTATGACAGGACCGTAGGCCGTCACGCCCGTGAGCGACTCCTTTGGTGACGCCTTACCGGGTTAAACCAGCGATAACATGGGCGCACACCGCTCGTAACTCCGACGAGGCACACCACGCCTTTTGAAGGTACACGGCTTGTCTCTTTTGTGTTGTGCATCATGCACGCGGCAGCTAGAATAGCGTCTTCTGTCTCAAGTGACCGGTGCTTCCGCGTCCGATATGTCTGTGGGACTCGTAACTCAAGCTCTGCGGCCTCGGCGCTGGCAGCTAGAACTCGACCGTCGGATTCTGATCCGTATGCTCGCGGAGACTCCATGCGTGGTTGTCCGCCTTGTCCCCGTCGCGCATGAGGAACAAGACGGTAGAGCGGACTTTCATAACGCTCGCGGGCTCTTTTCCGCGCGGGATTTGACGCCTTCCGATAGTTCCGGAATGCATCTGGGGTTCGAGGCGTGTGTCATAGGCGCAGCCTTTGAGTTCGACGCCTTATCACGTTGAAGTGGAAACTGGACGTTCCAAACCGGATCAAAAAATATGAAGTGGCGGTATTCCGCCGTGGTTTGCTATGAAAAAAAATTCCGCGCAAGTTTCTTAGTGAGTTCAGGCGTCGTAGACCTATAGCCGGGCATTGAGCAGTTCATATGAGAGCCGGAAGGCGGTTAGGTTCAGGTACCCACGGAAAGTGCCGGACTCTTGCTCCCGCGAACATGCTGAACACCGTAGCCGCCCTGCCCAGCCGTACCTTCTAAACAGAGGGTCAACAACGACCAGAGGCGACACTGTATGGCGAAGGTGTCGCTTCCCGCCTTCGGCACTCATTCGGTATTAGTCATGAGCATGAAGTGGTCAGTCATAGGACAGGTCCTGAGTAGGTTCCTGGGCTGAAGGGGGCATGCCGTGCAGCCGGGCTGCGGCTGACAAGTTCTTCGGAGTCTGGATGTGTCGTATGGGAAGTTTTCTGTCTTCGCGACGACCTCGAGGCTCGAGAGATACGGAAGACGGAGGAGACACAAGGCGGGTGGCCAAATTTGGTAGATGGCTGATTAGTCAGCACTACGAGGAGCCACGTGACAGGGTCAACTTTCTCTGCTAGCGCTTGGGGTGAGTGCTGCGAAAGCCATGAAGTGGAACATGACGGCATTCCGCTCGCTCGAGAGGGGACCCACCACCCGCCCACCGTCTCTCGGCCAAGGCAGCCAAGCATTCCCCCGGTAGCGCAAACCACTGCCATGGCGGACGGGCTAGAACCGCCAGAGACTACCCACGCTTTTACGAGCGTCCCGCGGAGTGCGAACGGCAGCGGCTCTCCCCGCCGCCCGAGCACGAACCTCCCGGCAGAACATCCCAGCAGCCTCGCGGCAGTCCATCGCACGCACCAACTCACTCGGCCGCTGCCGTTCTTCCACCCAACCCGCGCAGAGTTTCGCCCTCTCCCATCGGCGAAGACGGAGGTCCTCGGCGAGCATGGGGCTCCCCGCTGGTCCTCGCGCGCGTCGAGGAAGCACAGATACATCCGCCACCCGCTGCGGGTTGCGCAGCACCAGGCCGGTGCCGTAGCGGCCGCACAGGAGCCGCACATCGAGGAAAAGCTCGATGCGGAGAAGCAGATCGCTGTCGTCGAGCAGCGGGTACGGCATTCGTCGACCAGCATCAAGCTCCACCCCGCGTGGAACCTCGCCTTCTGGGTGGCACTCGTCTTCGTGCTCGGTTCGACATGCTGGGTAAGTTTCCGAACGCCCCACGCCCACATATCCCGTTTATCTGCAATATGTCTAGATATGCACGCTGATGACGTTGACATTGTAGATCATCAACGGCTTCTTCCTTTTTCTGCCCCTCGTGAGCAGTACGGCTGACAACAAGGCGGCGTGGGCGTGGTCTGCGTTCTCAGGAGGGACGCTATTCGAAATCGGGAGCTACCTCATGTATGTGGAAGCCCTAAACGCGGGCCACGACGACCTGTTCGCTTTCGCCGTGTGGGAGCTTCTTGCTCGGGGTAGCACGACCGATTTCGCCACCGACTCGGCGGAAAAGGGGCTTAGCAGTGAGAAGTCGAAGGTCAAATTTCGTTGGATGTAAGTCCGCCTCTTCCTCATACGCTCCTATTCTGAACCCTCCGTCACAGTGGCCTCGGGTCTTGGCGTGACATCGGTTTCGTGGCCTGTTTCATCCAAATGTGGGCTGCTACCATATTTTGGGTGTCGACCATGTTCGTATCTAACTTACGGTGGCGCTACTTCGAGAAGCTTATATTTCGTTTTAATAGAGTGGGCTTACCCAATGTCATATCGGGCTTTCCGGAGGACCCGCCAACCGCCATCGTCGACGTTTTCTACTGGACACCCCAGGTCGTCGGCGGAACAGGATTCATCGTCTCGTCGATCATGTTTATGCTCGAGGTGCAGAAAAAGTGGTGGGTTCCAAACGTCAAGAGTATGGGATGGTGAGCGGAGTGCGGACCGCTCCGGCGGGGTCGTCATGCTGATCTCCGTCTGTGCGCAGGCATGTCGGCATGTGGAATCTCATCGGCGCGGTGGGCTTTACCTTGTGCGGCGCCCTTGGCTACGGCACTCTGTCCTCGTCTGGGGTGCGTTCTTCGGGCTCGACTCATATAAGCTTATTGGTCACTAAGTGCTGCCTCCGTAGGTAAATTTTCAGAGCATATTGTCGACGTTCTGGGGATCTTGGGCATTCTTGATAGGGAGCGTCTTCCAGCTTTGGGAATCTGTATGGCGCGAAGCTCCGGACGGCGAATAGGATGATCTTACATCCTTTACGAAGGGCTTGCATGCTATGAGTACACGAGGGCGGGTGCCTCAATGGAGTCGAAAAGGGCACCGGTGAACTTTGACCTCAGCTTTGGTACTAATGCCGGAATCTTCCTTCTCCTGGACCGCTGAAAAAATTAAACCATGTATGCAAGTAGTTACAATCGAGACGTATGGCATAACACGACGTCTTAGAACATTTATCTTACTGTTGACATATCTGCATGCAAGCATGTCTCGTAACCCGTCCGAAAAGCAGACCTTGGGCCTTTGGAGCTGGTCGATGCAGCTGAGACGCCCAAATCTGGAGATAGGCCCTGTTCTAGGGTTCCGGTTACAGACGGCGTTGGTGAAGTGAATAGTACGGCTTGTTTCAACACTTCGACCTTTACGACCAACGACTCGTCTCTCTTTCACGATCTTCCATCTTTTCATCTCCATACATCATGGTGAGCTTGCTTGATCACTACTCCGTCGGACGCAGAAGCTAAGGGGCGCGCATAGAGCGATAACGCAGGTACGCCGGCGCGTCCGCCACTCCTTTGATGGAATACCCTTCGGAAAGAGGCCGACGACGCTGCCGTGCATGCACGACACACAGAGTACAAGGAGGCGTTTGCGCTCTTTGACAAGAAGGGAACTGGGGCGGTACCGCGCGAGGTGCTGGGCGACCTGCTCCGAGCACTCGGCCAGAACCCCACGCAAGCAGAGGTTGCGGACATCGTCGCGGGGGCCCCACGGGAAGGTGCGTGTCTGCCTAGGCCCGCTCATTTCGCGTTCGCTCATCATCCGCATGATGTCCGGGGTGTTGGGGTGGGGAACGCGGGGTGGGGCGTGGGCTGCGTATGACGGGATCGGACGCGATTAACGGACATGAATGAACGCGCAGTCGACTACAAGACGTTCCTCACCATCCTCAACAGGCCAGACGGCTTCAAGCCCGCAGGAACACCGGGTACGTAGTGCGCGCCTTCATGTCCAGCCTCCGCAACTCACCTACTCGGATCCGACCACTTGTCTGTTACCCTTCTCTCATCTCCGCTCGTTCCATGCTGCCGCCCGGTCGTGGCGCATGCTCGGCGCGGGCCCCAACAGAGGAGTTCATCCGCGGTTTCCAGGTGTTCGACAAGGAGGGGAACGGCTTCATCGGCGCGGGAGAGCTCAGATACGTCTTGACGCAACTCGGAGAGAAGATGTCGGACGAGGAGGTGGATGAGCTCCTCAAGGGAGCGCAGATCGGACCGTGCGTCTCTTTGCCCCTCCTTCAAGCCCTGCGTCGAATGCTGAGTTCCATCTACAGCGACGGAAACGTGAACTACGAGTCCTTCGTGCGCACGATCCTCAGCCAGTAGTGGCTTGGAGGGTGCGCCGGGCACGAGGAAGCTGTGGACATGGAGTGTACTGATACCTTTATGGATGTTGCCCTTGTTGTCTTTCATAATTTTCACAATGTTCAGCCACTGACCGCACGGAACACTCAGAGCCTGGCGTCTTGGCTCAAGGATATATCGATCGAAGAACATCATTCCATTAAGTGCTACCGGATATTGACGAGGCGATACTATGGCTACATGGGTGGCTCACGAGGACGCCCATCAAGGGCTCCCCGTGTCCTGTGAGGTGAGGATCATAATATGACTACGGCCTGTCGGAACCTAATCGTATCTTAGAGCTCCACTGCACTCCACAGGGACGGCATTCATCCCCATGACCTTACGCCGCAGATGCGTACGTCGTGCCGAGCGGCGTCAGGCTCGCGTCAGCGTTGACAAGGTTGTTCGCGGCGGTCATGAACCATGCGTAGTGCGTGACCGAGCTGAGGCCGTTCAAGAACGGCACCATCGTCCTGAGGAACGCCTGCTGCTCCTCCACCGAGCCCGTCGCGCCGAACTCGGTGATCAGCACCGGGCGCTTGTAGCGCGTCCCGAGGTCGGTGATGTACGTCTGGTAATACGGGACGTTGGACGCGCTGTCGTAGATGTGCGCCGCGATCGCGTCGACCGTGCACCCGAGCTTGTCGCACTCGGCGAGGAACGCGTCCATCCAGCCGGTGCCCATCGGCGGCGCGCCGTTCGTGATCGCGGGCGAGACGAGCGTCGCGCGCCCCGCGAACGGCTGCATGAACTGCATCCACTGCTGGGCGGCGTCCGCGGGGCTCGTGTTCGCCTGGGACGCGAGGTCGGGCTCGTTGATGCTGGGAAGGGGATGCGCGCGCGTCAGTGGCGGGGCACGGGGACGCGAGGGCGGCTCGCGCGCGGGATATGGGGGAAAGGGGACTTACAAGAGGAGATGGGTGCTGCCCTTCGCGATCGCGGCGTTTGCGTTCGCCTCCCACTGGGTGGTGTGGTCGGGCAGGTTGCTGAACATCATGGGGAAGAATGTAACGCCCTCGGGGAGCGTGCCTTGGTAGGCAGAGTCCCAGTTGTACGCGAACGAAACTTGGCTATGGGGCACGTGACCGAGTCAGCAGGGTGCTGCGCCAGGGTTGGACAGGGTTGGATTCTCTCTTACCCCGCGTTGAAGTTCTTCGTGAGCCCAGCGTCGTTGAAGGACAAGCCGCGCTTGATGCTGATGGTGCGCGCGCGAAGGTGCGATGGTCAGCCGCGTGAGGCGATGGATGGCGGGTCTGAGACACTTACGGCGCCTGGCGCTTGACCTTCTGCATTCCATTTGGCGTAGCGAACGCGGTCGCGGCAGCAAGCGCGAGAGTAAGGAGAGATGTGGTGTACTTCATGGTTGAGCGTTAGGTGGTAGCGGGGATGATGATGTTCTCGACCGGCAAGAAAAAGTCGTGACAAGCGAGTGTGGTGGGGTCTGCTGGAGGAAGTCGTCGAACGTGAACGCACCAGGCGTAGGAAGCAAGAGGAAGGGCGTGACTAGGACGTGGACGTTGGACGCTCGGGCTCAGCTGAACGGGACCCAAAGAGCCATCATACGAGGCACCTCGGCTTATATATCGGGGGAGGGGCGCCGAGGTCCGGCAGTGTATACGTGCGGGCGAGCTCTGGGGCGAGCCTAGAGGCTGCGGTCTTTGGGCCATGGATGCCGGCTGTGGAATGCGTGATGAATCGCCTTGCGTGTTGGTTACCGCACGGGCGAGGCTTATCCGCCTGGTGCGCGGTGTGCGGATGCGATGAACCTGCTGGTAGTGAGCGAGGCTGTGCAGCACTCGTTTGCGCGGAGTGATGGCGCCGTTGCACGCGAATCAGTATAATGCTAGGGTTGAGATGGATTTTTGTACGACACTGCTTCACTGAAGCTACTTGCCAGTGAATAAGCAGGAACATAGAGGCTTCTATACGACCCATTCGCTCGACGCAGGATTAGCAGAGCTCGGTCTCGAAGTCAGATGCAACAAAGGGTGAGGGTGGCTGAAACTCATCCGACTCGCGCCGCTGTATGACATGCATCATGATCAACCTGGCCCATCAGCAACTTAAATGCCTACGCACATCGGCCGAGGTCCGCCTCGATGGTGTTTAGGGAACCCGGCATTGATGAACGTCATGATCGGCGAACGTCGCACGACGGAGACGGCCCAGTTGTTCAGATGTCTCCTACTCGTCTCGAATTTGAAGTCATCCTCCATCGTCTGGAGGTGCAGGTTTGGATTGAATGGACAATACATACAAGATCGAGGTCATATGTAACGTTACAACTCTTCTCCCGCAAGCCAAGTGTTGAACATGGTGAGAGACTCTACAGGTCTCTTTGATGGCGTCTGAGAAATGAGATGAAAGAGAAAGTCAACATACTGCTGACTATTGACTAAAAGGACTCACGAAGTGGTCTGCGCCGTTGATAGTGGCGAACGTCAGCCCCCCACCGCTCCGCGTCATGCCTGCAAAAGTGCTCCCGACATTCCACGACTTGAGCTCCTCACGCCGGAACTCTTCCTGCCTCGACCACTCCAGCCCCATCGTCATCTTCTCATTGCCAATCTGCGCGGAGGGGCGCCGTCAGATGTAGAGCACGGATAGAGACGTGTTTGTGCGAGGCACGCACCCAGTTGCAGATCCAGTCATCCTCTCCGGCGAAGATGAGCGCACGCACTCCCCGCTCCAGGAGGGCCGCGATGTAGTCGGTAGCGGGGAAGTTGTACCAGTCCAGGGTCGCGTCGAACGCGCGCGCTACTGACGCAGAGGAGAAGCTGAAGTTCCCGCGCACTGCTGGGTCGACGCCCAGCGCGGCCTGTATGGAGGAGTTGCTAAGGTATCCGACGACGCGTCTGAAACGAATAAAGATGAGGATTGAATAGGGATAGTGAGTAGAGGTGGCGGCGGAACTAGACGTACGCAATGTCGGGGAAGCATTTGTCTATGCTCTCGCCATTGCTATTGGATTCCTGGTGTTAGTTTGACTCGCCAGACCCTCGCCCCGAAGCGCACTAACCAAGGCCGAGAGCGGTCATATGGATTGAGCAACTGGTCTGCAAATGCTCTGGACTTAACAGAGAAGATGGGAATGTAGAAACGAAAGGAGCATACCTGAGAATATCCCTTTGTAGTATGGATCACTGCAGAACTTCGCTGCCTCTCTGCAATCTATGACATCGAGGTTGTCCACGCAAGACTCTTGATACCGCTTAAGGCAACGCGGAAGCTATATGGACAGAAGTTGTTATATGCGAGCTCGTCACAGAGACATGTGACGTACTAGCTGTTTGAGATGAATGCATTTCCTGCAGTATGATGGATCGTCACAGAAACCTCCAGTGTAACGGTGAGAGAACGCACGCAGTGTCCAGGACAGGAGGAAGAGCTGGGTCGCTGCACAAAGCTTCGTAATATGCGGTGAACATGGTAGGCCAGTCAGAGCAACCGTTCCCTGTGTAAAGTAGGGAGGGTTAAGGTGATTATTTGTGAATACGCGAGAGAACGCTGCAAACCGATTATGATTGAAGATAAGTTGATTGGGGTAATTCCGGCCTCCACTAGCTGAGCATTCTGGTCATAGATTGCTGATGCGAAGACGGGAATATAACGACCCTGAAACACAACGTCACATGCTGGATGATGGAGTGTGTGCGGAAAACACCACTCACCCCGTAGGACTCGCCTGCTGCGTGGAAAGGCCGGCCTTGGAATTGAGTAAAGTGACTGAAGAATATTGCCATGAACGCGGCGATATCCTTCGCCGCTTCCATTGTTGTCGCCTGAAGTCCTTTAGGTATCTGACGGAATGGTCGAGTCGCGATAAGCATAAGACTTACCACAGATTCTCCATGGTCCGCGTAGGAGAAGCCAACCCCAACAGGTTGATCGACGAAGACGATGCTTGCTTGGTTGATCCAAGAGTAAGGATTCCACACAGTACTGTTCGCATCAAATATTGTGCAGGGACCTGAAAAAGGGAGCTAAGTTTCAGCTTACGGCGCGGGGAACCAAAAGCACATAAGAGAACTTACCCAACTCCGTGAAAAGTCCCATGGAGGACGATCCGCCCGGGCCGCCGTTGGTCCAAAAGACAACGTCATCCAGAATGGGGTCTCGCCGGCTCTCGAAGAAGTAAAAGAATAGATGACGTGCTTCCACGTCGATGTATCCCGTGTACGCCCTTCAAAAGACATGTTAGAAGAAGCCGACGGGCACTGAAGAGCTAAGAGATACTGACTTGACTGTCCCATCACAGAAGTGCGATTCCTTGACACGAACACTGTGGTGTGGAAAGGCCGGGTGGGCCAAGGTCGTAAAGTCTGTGGACGAGAGTGCGTCTAGGCTTTCGAGTGGTGTGAACAGCCCGTTGTCGTAAGGCGCAACTCCATCTTGCACTCGCATGGGCTCTGGTGTGCTCCAAGAGGCTCCCACTGCCAAACCATAGATAGATGCTCCCAGGAAATGAACGAGTGCATGGTGGAGTCGCATTCTGTGCCTTCAGTATACGACGTTGTTAGCCGTCTTGCCTGGGGAATGTCCGCCTGCAAAACACTCCACCCTGGGTGGTATTTGAGCGAGGAGGAGAGGCTGGCCCTGTGTGAGAGCGGGTGAGTGACTATAACTCCCACGCAGCAACACTCGGGGATTCGGGGTAAAAGCGAGTAAAAGGAAGCTGCGCCCGCTGCATCGCCGCCGTTGCGTGCCGTGGACAGGGACTTCGTGTGCCCGCAGGCGTCCAAGAAGTAAGGCACCAAGCTATCGACTTGATCCAGCGTTCTGGAAAGCGGTAACACAACAGATGGAATGCGGCGTCGCTCTCTGTGCCGATCGCTGACAGCTGCGGGCGCATCATGCTCGCGCTGCGCACCGGAGGCCTCCGGCCAGACAATTGTATGGCCGCACAGGAACTTGCAATTGGTTTGGGAATACGGTGCAAGACTCGACAGAGAAGAATGGGGCGCTCGGGATAGTAAGTTTCCAATTGTACACCGTGACCGACTTACAAGGCTTATCCGAAGACCACCAGTATTCTACCAGCTCAGCGGATAGAAGGTATTTGGAGACTTCGGAGCTGTGCACAATCTAGTTTAGCTGACCTTCCGAGTCGTTGGAGGAATGGCGACTACGGGGGAATAGAGAGCAGACATGAGTTGAGGATTCCGCCAAGGCAGCTTGAAATGGCAGGGGCCAACTCGCCGCCAAGACGGTGATGGGAACGCTATGTATGACGTGGACACGTGGGACCATGGGCGTTAATGTCAGCAAAGTGCCCGCAGACGGCGCGGGACGTCCGGCAATGGTCATTGGAGTTGTACTTGATGTGTTGTCCTTGCGGTAGTGTACACTAGCAATCAACATATGTCTAATTCACCTGGGAATCATCGACAGAGACATGTTATGATCAGGCGCTTTACATGGACCGCGGCGCGCGCTGGTCACCTGACCGTCTCGAGGCAGACAAGTGATGCTCCTCCTCTTTGGCCACGACTCCTACCTTGACTGATGCCCTCCATCCTTCAGCTTCTGACGAGACAGTGGACGTGAAGCGGGCCAATACATTGATGCTTGATGCCTGACCGAACGCATCCTCTCGGCAGGCCCCATTGCCCAAGTTTGTCTTGATCGAGCAATAGCAGTATGACGAAGATGACGATTCCTGGACAGGACACGGTACGATGCCTCTTTGAGCGTGTAGTACTGCTCGCCACAATGCTCCATAACAACACCGGAGGGGCCACACTATCGTCGCGGTAAGGGACGACACAGCCAGTGACCCGGCAGTTCATGACGCTCATGACTAACCTCCAGCTCCCAACTAGACTGTGCCCCCTAGAACCTTGGACTTGCCATACTCGAGTTCCACAGGAAGACGGGGGCTCTGGGAGGTTTGGTGATGGACACCCCTCTCCCCGACACCTAATCAATACTCCTCGCATCAATGCCAGACCATGTCTTCCTCCGTTGGTGCCTACTCTAGTTCCGGCAAAAACGTAGCCACACTGGCCAAACCTTACCAACGTGAGCAGCACCCTCATTCTCTTCTGAATTGTGTACGGACATCCGCTGATCTGTTCCCCAGTCCTGCATTCCCAGCTATGGGCTACATCTTGCGGTGCGAATCGGGTTTAAGAGTAGCCCTTCTACGATAGCTTATCCGAAGCCCGACCGGAAAAGTCAACAGACCATCTGAAGCCAGATAGGAGAGGAGAGAGGACATTTCGCATCGATGACTCTATTAGGCACTTGCACGCCACAAACTGCACAACGCTGCAGGTACCTGTGACCGCCATCTCCCTGCCCAGCTGCACGGATATCCCCGTTTCCCCCACGCCACGCGCAGGTCCTTCCCCACCCCCGTCTCCCTCGCGCCTCCCCTTCCTGCCGATGCCTGACGCTGAAGACAACATTGCTGCACCCGTGCCCCCCGTCGGAAATTCCCTCACATCAACAAATGCTTCTGGAACTACCGTCAGCCACCCCCCCCAGACCAGACTGCGGGGCCGACTTTACTCATCCTAGAGGCGGAGAAGGTTCACGAGATCCTCCACGGCGGCGAGGAAAGCCTTCAGCATTGCTAAAAGACATCAAGGTGTGTGTCGTCTACTTCATAAATTTCTACTCCAGGGTGTCTTCTCGTAGTCGAGTCATTGCTCACACCATAAGACAGGAAGAGGTGTCTGAGGATGCCGCTGAGGACGACTGGATGCAAGACCCTATCAACCCGAGAAATTAGGTCAAGAGCAAGAAGTGGGTCATGGTCAGCATCGTGCGTACCTTCCGCATCGAACCTGTTGCAGAAATAACGTGACGGCCTGCACCTCTGTAGGTTTCCTGTTATACTTTCGTTACTCCATTGGGGTCCTCCATGATGGCCCCTACCCTACCGGATATCGCCGACCACTACCACATCACAAACCAAACGGAACTGGCGGCGACATTGAGTATATTAGTGCTTACTTTCGCTATCGGACCCTTGTTCTTCGCTCCTCTATCCGAGATATACGGTCGCACGTTGGTGCGTGAACGAGCTGGATCGCGCTTTAGTTGGTTCTGAACGTGTGGCGCCGGCGACAGGTCCTCCACATAACAAATCTGCTATTTCTCGCGTTCAGCTTCATCCGGCCGGTCATTTTGAAGTTCTAAGAGCCTGGAGGGGGTCAGGACTCAGGGCGAGCGCACCGCACTATGCACCGTATACTTGCGCCCAGAACATACCAGGAACCTGCCGACGTACACTTCATGAGGCCGGCGAACTCGGAGAGGTGCGCTTCCTTGACGTTGTCGCACGGTGTGTTCGGAGTGTCTGGGGTCATGGGCCATGCGCACGTCCGATATGGATGACTGAAATCGGCGCTAGATGTGTTTGGAATTTGAGCCGCGTGGGAGGTCATTGCAGCCCGTGTTGTGGCGTCTTCCCTTGGACGGATCCGACAATAACCTGCCAGTTCAAGTCATATAACACGACACATGCCCCTCGTTTCTCCAGCTGCTGGATCCCTTCGAATCACCCCAGAAATGCGGCTTCCTGAAGCTCACGACTCGAGCAGGCGGACTACTCACAGTCGGGGCACCACGCTCACCCGTGCAGTCGATCGGCCAGTAAGAGCGTTCGGCAGACTCTATGGTTCTCTTCGCTGCTTTGCCCCCGGAGCACGTCGAAGCCACTCCGTCAGATGCTCGCGTAGCTCCCACTGGCCTCATCCTTCCCCACAAGAAGCAAGCGCGAGCCCTGCCTGACCCTCCCCGCTCTCAACTGTCGCTGTACAATCGGCTGCACCTCTCGGATTCTCTTCAACGACCCTCCTGCACAAACCTCTCAAGGTGCAACTCAACAATGATACCTGTTTCTTCCCCTCGCTTCACTTTTCCCTCTATCATGTTCGCTACTAACATCTCTCAGTCCGAGTTGATTGTCACTCTTGCCGGGCTCTCCGCTTTGGCCTTTGCTTTCTCTGTATGCTCGTTTTATCCCCGGAGGCACAGATACCCGCCCGGACCACCAGCACGTCCAATCATTGGAAACATCTTGGACGTCTCCCCACAGGGAGCGTGGATCCGACTCTTCGAGTACCAGAAAAAATACGGTCCGCCCCCCACTTCTTCATTTTCTGTCGCCCCCTGAGATTTCTTTCCTGCAGGCGACTTGGTTTTCTTCCACGGCCTAGGGAAGAAGATTCTAGTACTTAACTCGATGAAAAGCATCTCGGATCTCCTTGAGAAGAAGAGTTCTATTTACTCCGATCGACCGGTGTTCACCGTCGCAGGTGAACTCATGGGGATGGATCAGGTACTTTTCAATCTCCTCTCTTTCTCTGTTTCCTTGCGAATAAAACGGACTCCTTCAGTCTACGCCCCTTCTTCCTGCACAAGAAGAGTGGCGTGCACATAGGAAACTCGCACATTCCGTACTCAGTCCAACTGCAGTCAAGCGTTATCACTTGATTCAAGAAGACCTAGCCGCGATTCTATGCCAGGAAATTATAGCAGAAACCGGCGATTTTGAGAGCCACGTCAGACTGTATGCCCCTGTTTATGCACCCCTCCGTGCCTATTGACATTCCCGAAACCCACAGAGCAGCAGCACGACTAATTCTGACGATGACGTACGGCTTGTCCGTAGAAAAAGCCGACAGTGAAGTATTGTCCGCCCCTTACACGTGGACGTCATGTGTTACTTACCGAGAGCACTAGTATATTACCCACGCCGAAGAGGCTTTGGAACTAGTCAACCGTGCCACGGTGCCAGGTGCATTTCTATGTGATTTATGCCCAATTCGTAAGTGCAGGCATCCTGTCCATAGTTTAGCAACTATTTACTTCAGTTACACAGTGAAACATCTGCCCTCATGGATGCCCTTGCAACGAGAGGTAAAAGTGGGGCGCGCTATGATCGAGAAATTCGTGAATAAACCGTATGATCACGTCAAGTCGGAGATGGTATGTTCGGTGGGTGTCACTGGGGTGCGGTATCCCGGACTTACGCAGATATCAGGCGGCTGGCATTGCTCCACCCTCTCTCGTACAGGACCTCCTGTCAGGGAGTCACCCCCCATCAGCGGAACTAGAACACCGAATCAAATGGACTACAGGTTCCCTCTACGGCGGTACGTAGCACGCTCTTCTCCCTTCGACTGCGACCTTATTCTTCGGCTACACTTAGCCGGTGGAGAGACGGTAGGCTGATTATTATGCACCTCGGCTGCTGATCTTACCATGCTCCGAGGCAGACTTACGCAGTGGTACTCACCTTCATCATGGCAATTGCCCTTCATCCTGACAAGCAACGGAAAGCGCAAGCCGAACTCGATCGGGTCGTTGGGGAAGACCGCCTACCACACATTTCGGATCGAGATAACCTACCTTATGTGAACGCCGTTATCAAGGAGACTATGCGTTGGCATCCCGCCGTACCCCTTAGTACGTGCCTGTTGCAACTGTAGCATTAAGTAGTTGAAATACAATTGTTTTACAGGCATCGCTCGCTGTACCTCTGAAGATGACGTATATGAAGGCTACACTATCCCCAAAGGTACCATTGTGATGCCCAACATCTGGTCAGCGTCGGAGTCCCTGTCTCGTAATGTATCCTTTTGACGGGTGTCATGATAGGGCCGTCGCGTTCGCTGAGGATGGGCTGTATGACCCACACGCCTTCGTTCCAGAGCGTTTTCTTCACGAGGGAGACAATGCATGCCTTGACCCCACAGCTTATGCGTTCGGTTTCGCACGGCGGTAGGGGAGACCCCTTTCCCCACATTTCAACTGTAAGGCTGAGCACAGAACCTCCAGGCTTTGTCCTGGAAGGCACCTAGCCCAGAACTCAGTGTTCATCTTCGTTGCAACACTACTTTCCACCTTTGACATATCCCCTCCCAATGAGGGAGAGATCAAGATGGAGTTTACCAAAGGGTTGATCAGGTGAGCCTCACTTGAGTAAACGCTAGATTCGGTCAAAACTCATAAGCCACCAGCTACCCCGAACCATTCGAATGTAATATAGTACCCCGCACGCCCTCCAAAGCCGCCCAAGTGGTCTACAGGGCAAGCCAATGTCGTATTTGAAGAAGTACAACCCTGTGACACTCGTGGCGCGCGATTGCACGAGATCATGAAGCGCTAACTTTGGGAGCCCGTAGGCGGTGCACTAAGTTTCGCAGCAGTCACCGCGTCTGAGACGGGGGTTGTCGCTTGATGTCTATAGTCCGTCTACCACCTTGACACATGTATCACGCCTTAGCCTCTTGCATCATACTGTGACCCCCTTGAATCCTAGACGTCTTCGTGAATCAGCGTGCACACGGCGGTGGTGCCGTTCGGAATCACGGTCAGTCTTGAGTACGGACATGAAGAGCCTGAGTGAGAACTCCCGGAGAGGAGAAGTGATTAGAGCTCTATTTAGGAGTATGCGGGTATTGTAAGAAGTAGTCGTAGAGTAGGATGATTATACAATTAATGGGGTGTATCTAGCGCGCAGGCCCTGTCCTTCGTGAAAATTACATAGCGAATGCCCCAATCCTTCTGTGCAAAGGAAGTATGTGAACGCCCATGAGCCATATCTAGAAAAATTAACAGTAAGTGTGACGTCTAAAACGTAGAGAGTAGGGGAGCTCACGTTGTATAGTATATAGGAAAACTTGTCCTGTTCGGGAGTTCTGAACACAAAGTATCGCATCCCGATGAACCCTCCTAGCGCCAAAATGACGGCGCTGAACAACGGTCCGATCCCCCAGAAGACGGGAAGAATGAGCGACCACGAGGTCATAGCGATGAGCGTAGCGACTCGAGAGGCTTCGGGCGCGTATATTGGAAAGGTGACGCGCCCTTTAGCCTGGTCCCCGACGACATCGGCGAAGTCTTGCGTCTGGATGGTTGTGAAAATTAGCACTCCGCTGATACAGATGGCTGTTGTTGCTGTCGCATCGAGGTGGGGAGAAACGCCTACAGAAAGGATGGAAGAATGTTCATGTGAGTGGCACCGACCCTGAGCGCGGATGAAATCGTACCCATAAGCTTAGTTGTGCCAATTTCAAGCATGGTGTACCCTCCGATGTTGCAGAGATTCTTCCCGATGTAGTGGTCGGAGAAGCCGAGCTCATCGTACACAAACGTAACGAGGACCGTTGCTGCAGACGTTGCTGCGACGTCGTATCCGAAGGCCGAGGATGCGCAAACGCACAGGACAGCAACCGCCCAGCGGAGAGCGACGGCTTGTGCCTCAGTAAGGCGGCCTGTCGGAAGGGGTCTCCACGGTTTGTTGGCCGAGTCTTCATCGCCGGTCCTGGCCTGGTTGGACACGTTGCACATAAGCTGGTGCAAGTAGAGCCATGCCAAACCCGTCAGAAAATGACCCGGTGAATGGAGCGGCGCGGTCGCGCAGGCGAAAATTGACTGCAGCAACATTAGTGTAAGCCTATACGTAACGGTATTCATGAGGAAAGGGGTAACGTACAACCGGGAGAAGGACGGTCTTTATATCGGAGATGGTGAACAGGAAGATGGTGTACACGTGGTATTTGAGCGTGTTGTATAGTGTGGAGGGAGTTGCAATGGACACAATGCCCGAGTGAAAGACTGGGAAGGTTATGGATGTGAGTCCCATCGTCAGGATGATGCTGGTGTGCGGCGAAAATAAGAGGAAGCACCTACATATATATCCCCGCTCCTACGACTGGACATCGCCTCGACCTGTTCCTTCGCTTCACTGGGTGAAGGCTTGGATACACAGACTTGCAAGTACTCATCGGTTTGTGGGGAATCTGAGTTTAGCACTGGCAACAGCTCTATGAGCGCTGGAAATTTGTTTCATCTACGAGAGCTAAACACACTCGCCCGACAATTGCAAGATAGCCCCAAGTAGCAAGTCTAAGTGACAAGCAAAAGCTTGACAGAACGATCCATTAGTTATTGTCTCACAGCTGCCTTCTCTTAAGAGCCCGCGGTGCGCAGTTGAGGTCTAGGCTAGTGGTCTCGTTTCCTGTAAGAAGCCGTAGTGAATAAGAAAATAACAAGTACGTGGTTCCAACGGTCCTTGAGGTCACTGTGCTCCGAAAAGAGATCACAGCCTTTCCTGCCGGCCGGAGAGTTTCAGAAGAAGTTCACGCTTAATGGATCGCAATCGCACTTGAAGCACGCGCATGCCAGCACTAGTCAATGATAGTTCAATACGTTTGCAAATTGCTGTACTCACATGGAGCGCGGTAGGTCTTGAGCCGTAGTTTGCTTCGTTATTTGTCGCTGGTGTATTAGCCCCAGCCAATGACTGGTCCTGTGTGAAACATCCGACATCTCATATAGCACGTTTCGCCTTCTTGTGTCGGCAGATAGGACCCGGGCTCTTGCGGTGCATGTAGCTGTGGAGCAGGGAGATCGGACACAGCTAGTTGAAGATGGGTCATGCAAAGAGGAGAGAAGATGTGTGAGAAGAAGAGTTGGAAACGATATAGGTTCGATAAAGCGCCCCGTCACTTCAATTGCTGGCCGACACGCAGCGGTCCTCTTTGACTTTTCCAATGCAAAAGTTGCGCGCATTAGGCTTCGGGTAAAGCCGGAACGAGGGCAGGATCGGTGATCTCAGGTAGGAGTAGCGCTGGGGGCCCGAGCGTCTACGAAAGTACTGTAAAGACAAATGCTCAGAACGGTTCAATCAAGTGCATATACGCGTATAGCGAGCAGCAGAGGTGGCAGGTCGTCGTTCATATCTCGATCAAGCAATGAGCATAACGAAGTGACAATCCTTAGACAAGACAGCACGGTGCCTCTTTCTGCATGCACCGCACACCACGAATCACGAATCACGAATCACGGTGCCTCCGAACAACTTCGGACTCCCGGAGTGACCACACTGTCACCGCAATACGGGGCACAGGCAGGAGGCCTCCTCATAGTGCACATGACTAAGCTCTATAGGCCCCTGACTTGGCTGTGCCATGCTCGAATTTCACAGGAAGACGCGAGCTCTGGTTAGCGGCGCTCCTATTCTCTCTCGAGTTGTGCAGAACGTTAACCTCCTGTCAGTCTGCCGGGTTCCCCCCCATGCCGAGCGCTCATTGCTTTTGAGGGTAGCCCTTCTACAACAGCCCGCCTGAAACCTAGCCGGAAAAGTTAGGCTGGAGAAGACAGGGGACAGTACGCCTTGACGACTCCATATGTGTGGCACTCGTGTGTGCCACAAACTGCACAACGCTGTAAGTGGCAGCGACTGTCATCTCCTTGCTAAGCTGCACGGACATACCTTCGTTTCCCTCACGCCTCGCGCAGGCCCAAGAACGTACGAAATTTAAGCTTTACCATGCAGTAATGATGGAGGGTTCAGGGCGAAGATGAGTCAAAGGAAGGGAGCTGCGGCCGCTGCATCGCCGCTATTGCGTGCCACAAACTTCGTGCGGCCGTAAGTATGCACGCATGGATTCAGGCACCAGTTTATTGAATTGATTTGCGCACTAGTGTTCTGTAAAGTGACAACGCAGCAGATGGAATATGGCGTCACTCCTTGCGCAACACTGAACAGCTGCGGGCGCATCGTGCTCGCGCTGCGCCCCAAGGCTCCCATTCGCACCATTGTATGGCCATATCGAAACAAGCTCGTTTAAAGTTACGGCGACGAGGCTCGACAGAGCAGAACGGGGCGCTCGGAAGAGCAAGTTTCAAATAGTGTAGCGACCAGCTCACAAGACTTCTCCAGAGGCGAACAGCCCTCTACCCTGCTTGAACGACACGGGATGGTGTTGGGGACATCTGCACCGGCGCATATATGGCCTTGAGAGTCATCGCCCATGGGAGATTAGTGATTTCTGGGGAAGAACGAATAATCTCGGGAGAGCTCGAGAGCTGGGCGGTGAGTTGACAGAA
This sequence comes from Porogramme epimiltina, assembly GCA_900155495.1. Lineage (NCBI taxonomy): Eukaryota > Fungi > Basidiomycota > Agaricomycetes > Polyporales > Polyporaceae > Porogramme > Porogramme epimiltina. The sequence goes on along the minus strand of FTLJ01000085.1, from coordinate 57,057 downwards.
TCGGCAGGGTCCACTTTGCCGCCGGTGATGGAGTCGTGGACACGTGGAACCGATGGGCGTCAAAACGGCACCAGACTTCGCTTCAAAGTTCAGACCTTTGAGGCTTGGATTTGCTAACGGCTACCCTCCACTAACTTGACAATAGTGCAAGGCAATTTACCCTTTGAGCCCCCTTCCTAGTCTGTGCTCGACGAGTCCACCACTGATATGCGCTTTGCTCAAGTCACGGCCTGCAAAACGATATCCGGCAGCCGATACGCCGATAAGTCCGGGAGACCATGTGCCAGCACCCACCCAAATCTGAATCTAGAGCCCACGCTGGCCTGCGCCGCGGTCCCCAGCCCCGCAGCTCAGCAAACGCCGTGGTCACTTGAAGCGGGCGTCTCAAAAGACCGGTGAGGTATATTTCACTGATGTTAGAGACCCTTCTGTCCTCGTCCGACTGCGAACCTTCCTGGCTCTGACTGTCTCTCCAGTGGTCCGTAGAGATGTGGCTCGTACACTTGGGGTACATCGCTGCTCTATGCCTCATTCCAGTGGTGCCCGTTGTAGCATCACGCACCAACGGGGTTGGGGCTAGCTATAGTCCTCCGCCCTTACAGGAGGAGCGCCCCTTCAGCATGTACGATGCGGGCCTCTTCACCCCGTTCGAGGACCTGCACGCCCTACCTTCTGAAGGGTTTTCCACGTTACGGCACCCAGCGTTCCCCCGCCACAGTGTCCGAGTCAAGAAGTCTCGCTTTTGCGATGGGAGTGTAGCGTAAGTATCCCACTATCAAGTTGCCTGACACTTGGACGCTCTGACGAACTATATATTGGCTGCAGAGCATACACCGGATATATCGACATTGAAGCTCGCCACCTCTTCTTCTACTTCTTTGAGAGTCGCGGGAACCCTAAAACTGACGATGTGGTGCTCTGGACTAACGGCGGACCTGGATCGTCCTCTTCAATGGGCCTTTTTATGGAACTGGGTAAGTTCGCAGCGGACATATTATTCTCATATCGACACGTCTGACCCATTGAAAGGCCCCTGCAGAGTAACAAGTGCGAACAGCACGGAACCGTTCCCGTACTCCTGGAATGAGCATGCGAACATCTTTTTCATCGACCAGCCCGTCGGCGTCGGGTTCTCGTACGCCGAATACGGCGAATATGTGGACAACACCCTTGACGCCGGTGACGATGTGGCGGCATTTATGGTCGTGTTCTTTGAGCACTTCACCCAGTTTAAGGGTAGGCCAGTGCATCTCACTGGCGAGTCATATGCGGTAAAGGTCTTGTCGTCATGCGTGTTGCGCTGTTGCTTACATGCGTTGGGGGGATCTAGGGTCGATATCTCCCCGTATTCGCCTCGAAGGTATACGATCAGAATTCACGTCTGGTAGATTCCGGGATGTCGCCCATCAATCTCGCTTCTGTCATGATTGGTGTGTGCATCGAACTTCATTTCCTGCTCCCCGCGGCCCTCACACATATACCCTTTGTAGGGAATGGGTGTACGGACTGGGCAACCATGAATCCGGCATATTACTATACTCAATGCGAAGATCCGCTTATGGCACCTATCGTGGATATTGCGTAAGCAACTCTGCCAGTTTACCCGCTTGAAATGAACTGAGGATCTTTCTAGTGGCTGTGTTCAGATGAAGCAGAAGGTACTGTATCTTTGTATCCTCAGGGGACTCTACCCAGCTGACTACCAAACATTGCAGCTGCCGCGGTGTGAGAAGCGCTATAAGGAATCTTGCGTGGACAGATACGATCATATTGACTGCCTTTCCGCACAAGAATTCTGCTTCGAGTCCTTGTGGGGCTTCTTCAAGGGTGCGCACGCCGGACGTTCGCCTTTGCCTTCTCCTGACTGATATCTCCCCATAGATCGCAATGCATACGACCGCACGCGTCTTTGGTGAGCTTATCCTGCCAATTTCTGCATACACCTTGTTTATTTCTCCTTCCAGCAAAGGCCACCCAGAGACCAACCAATGCTACCCCATTGCGCAGTAAGCCCAACCTCTCCATTCTCGGAACGCTTCTAACAAGTTACTCGTACTAGAGCGATAGATGACTACTTGAGTGACAACCGCACGCAGGCGTTCCTGGGCGTCGACCCCCCCGCGCGCGGCCGGTTCACGCCTTACAACGCTGCGGTCGGCTTAATGTTCACGAACAGCGGCGACTTGATGCGCATCCCAGCCCAGGACTACCTGGCCGCGCTGCTCGAACGCGGCGTTCCTGTGTTGCTATACGCGGGCGAAACGGACTTCGCATGCAACTGGGTGTGCCCTCAGTTGTGCTTTCTATCACGTAGGCAGGCGGCTGACAAGTAGTGGGTGCTGCAGATTGGGGTGAGAGACATGGCGCTCGCACTTGAGTGGAGCGGGAACGAAGATTTCCGCAGCTCGGAGAGTCGCCCGTGGACAGTCGAAGGACAGAAGGCAGGTGTGGTTCGCAGCGGTGGGGGATTGACGTTCGCAACCGTCGCGGGCGCCGGTCATCTGGTGGGTGTCTGGTTCTTTTTGCTTATTGCAAGTGGGAGGCTGACTGTCGTGGGCTGCAAAAAGGTGCCTTACGACAAGCCGGTCGAGGCGTTTGCCATGGCAGGGCGGTGGCTTAGGAAGGAAGCTCTTTGAGATGTGGGGCTGGACGGACGGGGTGGATGGGATGTAAGGGCATGCCATACATTTGTATTCCACATGGAATCTATCGCGTTCCACTTTCCCTCGGACTCTATCCCTATCACATGTGGGCCTGTCTTCCATAACTAGGACCGCTGAATGTGCTGGCTAAACATGATGTTGAATGAGTACAGCGGGCACGACATATACCTAGGTTCGGCACAAACCCCTCTGCAAGCAGAGGGGTTTGCATCAAAGTCGGGTATTTACTAGGGGTCTGTAGGGTGACTTTATTCGCTCTTGTTTTGACTCTCCCTTCCGTTTTCCCTCATTTTTAGGGCTCTGTTGAACACACCATATGTATTACTACCCCTCTATACATCTATTTTGTCCCAAATGTGCCAGAGGCGCAATAGGTAGGAGCGCGAGCTGGGGAGTTGGTTTGTTACTCTTTACTTATGGGTTAAGTATGGCTGTGCTATTCGGATGGCGGAATAGCGCCCGTCCCCCCACCTCATGGAACATAAGCCTACGGGAGAGCCCCGCAAACGATTCTATCTCGTAGTTACATGAAAGGAAGCTCACGTAATGGTAAGGGAGTCATCGCGAGAGTGCTACCGGGACGAGCTCCTCAACATCAGCGAACCCCTGGGTGCTCAGCCAGCACAATGGGTCATATAATATGCACTCCTTAGCACTGTAAAGCCTTGTTGGCGTAGTGGAAAATGATACGTTACCGGCAGCGTTTTACTTGGCGCTTGTATTGCTTTGTGCACAGGTTCAATTCTTGCAGGCGCCATTTTTTTCTTGAGCTTACGAGGGCCGCTGGGAGAGAGCCATTGCTTCGGACGGAGCTAGGAGGTTGCGAGTCCATGGACAAAGAAAATCATGTAATTACACATAGTATGATGATGTGCTCAATATCGACCTGAAGACGTGTCTTCAAGGATTTGAAGCGGCTATACGATCGTTAGAGCAACGATAATGACTCATTTACATTGTGCGTGTTGATCGGGTAAATATATATCTCTTATCACGATAAGTATCAACTGTAGTCCTGCGGCCCCCTGCAGACCCCTATCAAAAGCCCGACTTAGATACAAGACCCTCCACACGTGGAGGGTCTTGGCACGAGACTAGACATATACCGGCGTTTACAGCTGAGGATACGATCACGTGCTCTAAAACGCGTCAGTGGCTGCAGTCTGCGTATGGCCATTTCAATGATTTGAGCTTTCGATGAGCATCTTTCTAGAGTCCCTCGTCGTCTATCGTTTATAACGACCAGGTCCATATTACCCCTCGATACCCCTCTCTGTTGATATACCAATGACTCTCTACAAGTCAAGCGAAACATCCTTAAGAGTCAAACCTGGCAGCCAGCCTCGACCAGAGGCCAACATGCCAGCCTCCATCCAGCCCCCGACTCATATCAAGTCCCTCCCCTCGTCTTCCTCTCCCTGTTGGGCGTTCCACTCCTTGTCTCGATCCCCTGCTATCTCAACATCGCTATCCCACCCATCATGTTCTTCAAACTCTTCCACCGAACTCCCAACACTCGCCCCCCATCCCGCAAGTTCCGCAAGACTCCCAAGGCACCCGAATCTCCCCTTCTCGTTCAGGTCGAGCACTCCACCATCGTCGAGACAGACAGTGGGGTCTTAGGACACGAGGACGCTCGCAAACGTATTGTTTCCGACGATCACGGTAGCCCCGTAAGTCTCACGATTCAACACTGATCCGACCCTGCGTTTGGCTTACTGTGAGGGACAGGAGAAGGGAAAGCCTTGGTGTGCGCCGTGGGCAGATGCACCATCTCCCACCCCGTCAAGTGTGGCGACTCTCATAGGCACTCCTCCCCTCGGAAAGGACGTCGCGTCGGAAGACACCGAGAGCCCACCCATCACTCATCTTCCCCCGCCGACGGCCCCCTCTCTCCCCTGTGCCAAGGCAGCGGATGTCGTTAGTGAATGTCTCACGTCCGCGTTCAAGATGGACGTCTTCGATGATGAAGATTACGATGAAGATTACGATGAAGATGACGAGGAAGAAGACCTTTCTGCATACGCCGCTGCTGCCGCCTCCCCAAGCCCACCCCCTCCTCGCAAGCTTACCACGAAGGACTTCCGCATCATTCGCACCCTCGGATTTGGCGCATACGGCTACGTCCTCAAGGTCCAGGATCGCATCACGGGAAAGATCTACGCCCTCAAGATGGTCTCGAAGGCGAGTACGTCAATTACGGACGACACGAAGGTGATGGAGGAGCAAGCGATCATGCGAATGGTGGAAGGGGACCCGAGATTCATCCAGCTCCGTGCTAGCTTCGAGGATGAGGACCGTTTCTACTACCTCATGGTCCGTCCTTCCTTCTCCGCCATCTTTACCAGATCCTGACTTGCACATGCAGGACGTGATGCCTAGAGGAGATCTGAAGGAGAAGATGGCAATGTCGGAGAAGATGTCGGAGGACGAGGCACGGCGGATCTTTGGGTCTCTTGTGAGTGTACTCTGTTCAACATCTGCGCGAGGATCTCACATGGGTGGGCAGGCATTGGGGATGAAGAGGCTGCACGAGATGGGAGTCGTTCACCGTGACTTCAAGCCCGACAATGTCCTGTTCGATGCTCATGACCAGCCTGTGATCGCCGACTTTGGTATCGCCTCCAGGGTCGGGCCCGACAGCACAGTGAGCGGGTCGTGTGGGACGGCGATGTATGCTCCTCCAGAGCAGCTTGCGGGAGCACCATGCTCGGCGAAGGTGGACGTGTGGGCGTGGGCGATGTCGCTTGGTGAAGCGGTAGATGGAAGGGTATGTGACATCGGCGCTGGGTTTCATGGCTACTTGGGGGAACTAACGATGGTTTCGTAGCCTCTATTTGGGACCGGGGAGTGCGAGTACGCGGATGAGGTCCGGGACTGCGTGGAGAAAGGGTCGGTGCTCATCGATGGGGACGCGAGCGACGAGTTTTTCGACCTTCTTTGCATGGTAAGCACTCTTGGGTTCCAGTTTCAAGGTGTTTCTGACAGGGTGGCTGGGGGAGCAGTGCTTGGTGAAGGACCCGACTCGGCGGCCTGGGTGGGAGGAGATCATGCAACACCCGTGGTTCGACGGCTTGTATGTTCCAACGTCACCGTGTTCATAACCATGTACTGACATTGATGACCAGCGACTGGGATGAGCCACGGAAGGATCCTCCTGCGGCGGTGCTTGACGAGCGTGATTCTGAGCCTGTGTGTGCTGTTTCTCTTCGTGTTCATTTCCTTTGCTCACCATTCGTCGCTACTAGACATTGGACATCGCCCAGATCAAGTTCGCTGAGGCATACCCCGACGGTGAAGAGCCCCACCCGGAATTCACCTGGGTTTCCCCCGAGCTCGATATCCCTGCGCCCTCTCCCGTCGCCGCCACCTTGCCTTCGGGTGGTATCAACCGAACGACTTCCACTGTGTCGATCGCCTCCCCTGCCTCATGGACCACTCTTCACGCTGGTGGATGGCCTCTCCCCGCCCTCAGGGATAACTTCTCTCTCTGCCCCGGTGTCCTGTCGATCCCCAAGCCGACCGTCCCTGTAGTCAACGACACACCCCGCTATGATGCGCACACCCCTCAATCGTGCGTCGTCGAGTACATGGACGACCCCACGTTGTTCGAGTTTCCATCGCCTTCGACCACCGCCGCGATCCACAGCGTCTGGATGAACATGGACAAGATCTCGGCCCGCCCTGTTCCCTGCCACCCTGTTCGACGTCTCACCCTGACCACGTCTGCGCCGTGGAGGTGCCTCGACTCTGACGAGCCTCATCTTGGCACCCTACCTGTGCGCTCTCGACTTCATGTCCCTGCACCCGCGCTGGACCCAGTCGTCGACACCTCGAGCTCCGCGTCTCCGATCCCTGATGCCCCTTCGCACTCGGCTCCAGTCTCATCGCGTAGTACCGACCCATCGCAGTCTGTCATCGTTCCTACCTCCCCGGCCTCGTCCCTGTCCACATCCTCGACATCCTCGCTGCCACCGCCTTCTGCTCTCTTGTCTCCGGTCGTCTGGGACCCCATCGCCACCTTTTCACCCGACATCCCGTCCACTATCTCTTCAAACTCATACTCGTCGCTCATGCAAGAGTCTCTTCTTTCCTCTCCTCTTCAGTCTAGCCCACCTTATGGTCCTGTTCCTCTCCGCCCGTTCCCTTCTGGCTATGCCCGGTCTCAGCCTTGTTTCGTTGACTTGGTCGACAGCTTCCCACCATCTATTGCTTCGGCCCCTCTACCTCGATCTTCTGTCCCTGCCGTCTGGACTCATGCGGACGAGGTCCCTCGTCATTCTCTTCTTCGATCCTCCGCCCGGCTCCTCATCTCTACACACCAGAGGCCTACCGACTCGTCTCCGCTCTGTGCTTCATCTCAGCGCACTCAACCCTGTCTCCCGAAGGCTGCGCGCTCTAGTATCTCCGACTCTGCCAACATTTCACCATCCTCTGCTGTGTCTTCTTGCTTGCGGGTCGCCCAGTCTGCTTCTTCCTCTGACGGACCCATCGTCGTCAAGACCATGGACAGCTCAACACTCTCGTCTGCCTTACTCGACTCCACACTAGCTATTCCGAACCCCTGGGCTCTAGCGGACGACATCTCATCCTCTGATACCTCCTTGGCCCACTCTACCAACTCAGTCTGGTTGCCATCGTCTTCGGCTCATCTCGTGTCAGTGGACTTGTCTGTCGGCCTTTCTAAGGGCGGATTCACGCTCTGCTCTCGACTCCGACCTAGCCCTTCTCACCACGCTGTGATCGTCGACATCCCCGCCTGCGACAGCGCGATGTTGTCACAGTCTTGCACCGTCCAGTTCTGCGGCGGCCCAGAGCCCCTGCCAACGTCCACCGCTAAGATCCCAAGCGTCTGGACTGATGTGGACGTGGTCTGTTCTGCTCGACGACCCCCACTTCGCTCTTCGGGGAGGCTCGCGACCTCGCCCCGCCTCAGCGCCTCGTCGCTGCGCTCTGGCCAGCACCCTTTGGCGCCCGTACCCACTGGCGTCTACGACTCCTCCAGCACCTCGCCAATCCCCGACTCGCTCTCTGGCTGGGACGACGTCCTGTCCGTCGCTGCTGACATCGGTATCACCCTCGACGTCGACGATGTCGACTCGGTTCTCTTCAACCCTGCCGACGCGAGCTCTATCTTCGTCTACCCAGACGACCAAGACTTGCCTTCGAGGCTGTCAACCGCATCTTCGACCTCGTGTACCTCCCCAACGTCGATCATCGACTCGATGTTCTCGCACACTTCTGGCGCTATGGAGCCACCCTCTGCATCTGGCACAGGCACGTTCACGGACAAGGACGTGGCCGACCGCGCTTCACCTGGAGGCGGTCGAACACCCCCCGCAGGGATGCCGTGGACGAAGCGTCTGCGGGGGTGGTGGTTGCGGCTTCGCGGTGGTTCTGCGAGGCCGTAGCCCTATATTGGAAACACCAAAAAAACACATAACGATACCCCATAACCGGAAAAACATGACATAGCTGTCTCTTGTAACCCCACCTCATCGATACCTTACACCACCCACCTCCGTACAGTAGTTTGTACGGTTGATCCGAAGCTCCTCAGTACTGTAGTACATGCGAGGTGTCTCGGAAATACGACGTTATACACTCTTTATCCATATGTTGGCATACTGGAACGGAATGCCGTCTTCCTTTGACCCCCTGCTATATCGAGCAATTTTGTTGGTCATCTTGACGACTCCGGCCGGAACTCGAGCGACGAGTTACCGGTCGGGGATGATTAAGCCGGAAAATAGGCACCCTCTGCATCGTGTTGCACAACATCATGTATCGCCTTCGCGGAGGCCGCGGCTCGCGACGCCCCCCAACAGTCCCTCTGGAGAACGTCAATCGCAACCGCATCTGGGACACTAGACCGCGCTGCGATACTATCTCGCCAGTTCGGGAATTGTCCTTCGCATGCGACATTGCGCGTGCCCCCAGTACCTGCACCCTGCGGCTGGGCATTTCGTACGTCACGGTGGTATGGTGATGTTCTATACATAGGAGTGACATGTTATTGACCGAGATACTATTCTGGGAAGGAAGCGTACTATCCGTGCGTTCCCCACGCCTCTGAATGCGCCGCAGTAACTTCGGAGAGCGGATCGCTGTACACTCTAAACGCGTGTTTGTGCTATTTACGACGAATGGAGCTCGCCGTCAAGACGAGGTATTAATGTGCTTTGTGAAGGGGCTTTGAGAAGAGCATCATAAAGGCACCCGGGGGCGTTGTTCCTGTGAGGCACATCTGTTAAATTCGGAACTTCCTGTGGGTGATCAGCTCCGCGATAAATAGGCACGAAATAATAGCTGCACGTGGATGCCACTACCCTCACGCGACTATGCCGTGGTCAGGGGCTGCGTCCACAAACATGAGGGGCCGCGGTGCCGGTGAAACCTTGTTAAGGACATCACGAGCACTAGAAGGAGAGGGGCAGCGAATGAGCATCCACATTCATTCAGAGCATATCATCACCCGGTGGAACACAATCAAACCGGTCCGACTTAAAGCAGGGGATCGGAGTGCGCAAGGATGTCCACAGTTCAATCCTCTTTGCCGTCTTCCTCCATGGCCCACCTCAGTTGCGCGTACACAATGAACTCCCCCAGATCCCCCCTCCCGCCACGCGATCCCCCGGAGAACACCCTGAGGGACTTCGGCCTTCCCCGCCACAAGGGCTGCGGACATCGTGACTGGCTATGCGCTTCCTGGAACCGCCCGCAACAAGTTGCGCATCGTAGGCCCGGGAGGAGACGCTGCGCGAGGGATGGTTACGGCAAAGACGGACGGCACGGCTCTTTTGTAAGTGCACTGTGCGCATCGCGCGACGAGCTGATCGGCCCCGGGCGTTCTGTGTCGCCTTTCCGACGAGAGCCCGCTGCGGTACAGCGGCCGGCAGCCCCCCCTCCCGCGCGCGCGAAGCAAAGCAAAGCAACTTGGGCCACTCGCGAAGCGAGCACAAACACGGAGGGACTCAACTGCGACAAACAAGAGCGAGATCGAGCATCGCGGGGTGTGCGTGCACCAGGACCGTGGAACGGGGATGCAGATCGGCGGGTGGCCAGGCACGGCGTCGTCATTTTGAGGCCTGGACGGCGGGGAGCAGAGCGGGTCGGCACAGCTGGCGGGTGCGGGGCCGCATAAACAATTGAGTGGGCTGGAACGGAGCCCGGTGGAGCGGTCGCCACGGTTCGCCACGGTTGCCGATCGTCAAAGGCTGGCCGTCGATTCGTCTCGAGGCGTGGCCCGGCTGTTGGGAGACGGGAGACGGGAGTGCCGCGGGGGCGCCGCCACCGAGCCTCGGACGGGGCCATCTCGATGGGTGGATGGACGTCACCTGCACCCCCTTCCGCTCGTCGTTCCCGAGGCCCCGCCGCCTCTCCGCGCGGGTGGCCGTGTTCGGTGCAAAGGAGGCTGCGTCGATGCCTCCGATGTGCGGGTGACAGGCCACGCTGCAGACGGCGGGCGCATGCCAAGCCTGCGTGGACGTGCGCAGCGGACGCTAGCTGGCCGTGTGTCGGGCGAGGGGAGACAAAGACAACTGCGCTCTGTGCGCGGAATGTTTCGCGAAGGCTGGAGCTGGCGATGGACGAGGACCGGGACGACGGTCGCGAGGCGTGGGGGATTGATAAGGTATGGGCGGCTGCCGGGGGGGCGGGAGAGGGTTGAGCAGGCGCGCGCAGCAGCGAAACGGGATTCGCGTGCTTGCAGCGTTTCCTTCTTTACTACCTCCTCCTCCAAGGCTGTCCGTCCTACAGTTTTCACCGACTGCGGGGCTCTGCCTGGTGTATCTGGTATAACCCGTCTCCGTCCCCGCGTTGGTCCCAAGTCACTCTTTACCTCTAACGTTCTTTCGACGCCATGTCCTTCCTCGCCGCCGTCGCTACAAACGCCTCCCAGGCGACCAACGCAACTTCCTCTTCCTCCTCCTCTTCCTCTGGTGCTGCATCCGCAGGTGCCGCAGGAGGGGCCCCCGCCGGCCCCGCCGTCGACAACTCGGTCTTCCTCTTCGACATCGATATCGTTCTTCTCTGCGCCGTCGCCCTCTTCTTCCTTCTCCTTCTCCCCCGCGCTGCCATCCGCTTCACCCACAAGCGCGAGTGGATAGACGGCCACTTCCTCCGCTCCATCTACCTCGACCACAGGCCCTCCGTCACCCGCCTCCCCGCCAAACGCCAGGATGTCATCTCCCCCATCTCCCCGGCCCACATGCCCGAGCTCAAGGGCGGCCCCGAGTCGTACGAAGACCACGCGACCTCGTACGGCCACGGAATTTGGGGCGGACCGACCACGGACGCATCGCACACGTATGTCACCCACGCCGACGTCCTGCGCAAGGCCTCGACCGCCACCGCCCGCGAGCGCCGCCGCCAGAACGTCCCCACCCACATGCCCGGCTGGTCGACGATGCTCCCCGCCCCCGCCGCCTGGCTTCGTGTCGGCGTCCGGCCTGGCATGACCGTTGGCAAGACGCTCATGATTCTCGCCTACTTCGGCCTCATGCTCTACGCCGGGCTCTACATGTCCAACCCCCTCTCGGACCCCGTCCGCGCAGGCTTCCTCGCGGTCAGCCAAATTCCGGTGATCATCGCGCTCGGGACCAAGAACAACCTCGTGGGCCTCCTCATCGGCTTCGGATACGAGAGGGTGAGTTTTCCGTTCATGAAATTTACCACGGTTCTCTTCCGCCTCCCTTTCGGCGTCTTCCTCGTTCCCGCTCCGACCGCAGTTCCGGGTATCAAATTGCTGTTGTACTTGGTCCTGACCCCGTTTTGGCGCAGTTGAACTACCTCCACCGTTTCGCCGGTCGCATCTTCGTTCTGGCTGCCAATGTCCACGCCATCGGTTACTGTGAGCAATTTCGTCCGCATGCAGCCGAGCCCCGCTGATGAGGCCCCCTTCAACAGTCTATACTTGGTCCTCCGCGGGCACCTTCGCCGCCAAGATGCAGATTCCGACCTTCCAGTGGGGGATGGTCGCGCTCGTCTGCGCCGACCTTCTCCTGCTCCTCTCGACGGACTTCGTCAGGCAGCGGTTCTACAACGGCATCTTCATCCCGTCCCACATCGCGGCCGCCGTGATCATGTGCGTCGCGGTCTGCGAGCACTACACCGTCTCGGTGCCCTACGTGCTCACCGCGGCCGGCATCTACGGCTTCGACCGCATCCTGCGCCTCGTCAAGTCGCGCGTCGCGATGGCCCGCCTCCGCCCTATCCCCGAGCTCGGTATGACGCGCGTTGAGGTGCCCGCGATCAACGCGGGCTGGCGAGCGGGCCAGCACGTCCGCCTGCGCGTGCTCAGCCTCGGAATGGGCTGGCGCGGCTGGGCTGAGTCGCACCCGTTCACCATCGCGAGCGTGAGCCGCTGCCCCAGCGGCGAGGGCCTCGTCCTCATGGTCAAGAAGGCGGGCGACTGGACGAACAAGCTCTACTCGCTCGCGCAGCGCGCCGACTACGGCGAGGCGAACGGTGTAGGGAGCCACGTCCAGGTCGTCATCGAGGGCCCCTACGGCGGCCCTGGCCACGCCATCTTCTCCAGCTTCTCGGGCGCGATGTTCGTCGCGGGCGGTAGCGGTATCACGTTCGCGCTCGCGGCGGCGCAGGACCTCATGAAGAAGGACCTCGAGTACCGCTCGCGCGTGCGCCACATCGAGCTCGTGTGGACGGTGCAGGACCCCGCGGCGCTCACGCCGCTCCTCCCGCTCTTCTTCTCGCTCCTCGCCCAGGCGCAGGACGCGTACGCGACGCTCCGCATCAACGTCTTCTACACCCGCGCGGCGTCGCCCGAGGCCCTGAAGGCGTTCCGCGCGCTCCCGCCCGGCATCACGCTCTCGCCCTCGCGCCCGAAGCTCGACAAGATCCTCACGAGCTGCGTTGACCGCTCCGCCGCGCTCTTCTCCGGCGGCCGCGAGCGCCGCCGTGGTGGAGGCGGGCTCACGGGCGTCATTGTCGGCGTGTGTGGCCCGACGAGCCTCGCCGAGGGCGTGCGCAAGGCGGTTGGCGCCTTCGACCCCGAGCGCCGCAAGACAATCGGCGGCATCGAGCTGCACGAAGAGTGAGTAGTATCCCACGCCGGCGCCGGCCTGTTCAGATGCTAACCGGAACCCGTTCTCCCCGCAGAGCCTTCGGGTGGTAAACGCGCCCAAGTGGAGAATTCGAACGCGTATCGACACTCTTTCCGTCGCTTGAGTACCTCCGAGCCGGGTCGACCCCGACTCCCGCACCCCTCCTTTTTCTCACCCCGGCCCCACGGCCGACCTACCGCGAACCCCATACAGCCACATTTCTATTTTTCCTGTCCTTCTCGTGTACACTGCGCTTCTCTCGCCTCCTCTCGCCTCTCGCCCTCTCTCGTCTATCCGCACGCGACGCGCTTTCCTGCCGCGCGTGCCAGGTTATTCTTGCTCTCCTATTATACGCTACTTTCCTCGCAAGGCGTCGACCGCCGGCGCGCCGCGCTGCGCCGTTTACAGGCGACGCATATGGATGCTTGATGCTCGTATCTCCAAGGCCGTCTCCCCCCGTCATTCTTCACGCACTGCACCGCACCACGCCATGCCACGCTATGTCATCATACGTACGCGCACGCCGTGCCCGCTATTTGTTGCGCAGTTTTTACAGTTCTACAGCTTTACATCTCGCCTTCTCCCCCGCCCCTTCTTGATCCCGGAGCCCCGCTTGCGCGGCGTGTACTTATCGACATCAGTTATTGGGGCCTCCGCCCTCCGGATGCGGGCGTGGTTCCCACCCGTACTGTATCATAGATAGACGCGGCGGCGCCGCATGCGCCCGCCCGCGGCCACGAAATAGAAGATGTGCCATATTGTACGCCTCCACGCTCCACACTACGCCCGCGCCGCTGCCGCCCGCCAAGCGTGCGCGCCTTGAAGATACCGGGGCCTTCGCGAGCGCGCGCTCGTCCGTGCGCAGTGGGAGCCCGCGAGCCATAATCATCGTTCGAACGCCCTGGGGGACAGGCGTGGCAATCGGTACATGACGGAACGCGGGGGGACAGGCAGGGAAGGAGGGGGGCGGCGTCAGGGGGCGCGATGGTTGCTCTTGGAAGGGGCTGAGGAAAGGACGACTATCGCCGGGCCCGCGCCGCTCCTGCCCCGCTGGGGCAGCGGCCTCATGGGGCGTGGCGCGTCCGCGTCTGTGTCTGCGTCTGCGCTCGAGTCGCTGTCCGAGTCGGACGTCGAGGTGCCTGAAGATGTGCTTGATGTGTCCTCGTCAGAATCGGAGTCGTCTTCATCGTCCTCGTCCTCGTCCTCGTCCTCGTCCTCGCTCCCGTCCGCCATCCGCGCGTCGAGGTCGACATCCGCAACGGGTATATTCGCCCCCGCAGGCATCGCGCCGCGCTGCTCGAACACCCCGAGGCCGAGGTTCTGCACGATCAGATCGAAAATCAAAATCAGCCAGCGACGGGCAGATCGCAATCTGCCCCCAGCAGCACCCTGGGCGCACGGCATCGCGCGCGTCCAGGGGCCAGGGGGCGGCGCGGACGCACCATCTCGATGTAGCGGGTCGAGCCCGCGGGGCCCAGGTGCTCGATGTCGACGCTCGCAGGGTCTTCGCGCGCGCGCTGCAGGAGGTCGGCGTTGGACGCGGCGAGCTCGGGCAGGAACGCCTGGACGCGCGACAGCACTGTTGGGGGGCGGAAGATAGGGTCGTGTCTTCAGTGCTTGTGCGGGACGCGGGAAAGCTATGGCTTACGTTCGAGGGGTGGGGCTACGGGGAAGGTGCTCCTATCCCCAAAGTCAAGCGGCCGCTGGGCTGCGGTAGCGGGCGGTGGCGAGCGCGCTGACGCTGGCGGGGCGGCGTTAAGCCTAGAAAATAGATCCTCTACGCATATACGTTAGGTGTATAGGCGAACGTATGCAGCTCGGATGGCCATTGGGAGGCACGTACGAATGCGCTCTTGACGTTGATCCTCGTCTTCGACCTCGAGCATCTGGTGATCCCTTTTGTTTGTCTCTTGTTGTTCACCGCCATCTGAAGGAGCTGTGTGGTCCATCATTCCAATCCGAAGTCGCAGCGGAGCGTTTTAAAAGTCGTGTCGAGGCCCCGGCAGGCCGGAACGAGAAATCTTCCGAGTGAGCGTCACGACATGAACTTGATACATCCAAGCGCCGGGCCAATGACGTAGCTCCATTGGGATCACGTGATCCAATAATAGAAAGTTACGACTCGAGTGGGCGGTGGTCGCTGGTCGGTCGCGAGCATTTCACGAAGAGAACCGGATGAGTTCAAGTAGTGAGAGGATTCAACATCGTATTTCCAATGCACCTCATATATACAGCAATATTGAGGAGCATCGGATCAACCATACAAACTAGTGTACGGAGGTGGGTGGTGTAAGGTATCGATGAGGTGAGGTTACAAGAGACAGCTATGACATGTTTTTCGGGTTATGGGGTATCATTATGTGGTGTTTTTGGTGTTTCAAATCTAGGGCTACGGCCTCGCGGTGGTACCGCGAAGCCGCAACCACCACCCCCGCAGACGCTTCGTCCACGGCACGCCTGCGGGGGGTGTGCGACCGCCTCCATGTGAAGCGCAGTCAGTCACGTCCGTGTTGGGCCTCCCGCTCGTGTCCGACTTCGACGGCAATCCGATGGCGCCGGACGTGCGCGAGAAGACGGAGTCGAGGATCGACGTCGGGGAAGAGCATGAGGGCGAGGACGTGGTGGACGGCGTCGGAGGCGAGTCTTGGTCGTCGGGGTAGACAAGGATAGAGCTGGCGTCGGCAGAGTCGAAGAGAATCGAGTCAACATCGTCAACGTCGAGGGTGATGCCGATGTCGGCGACGACGGACAGGACCTCGTCCCAGCCGGAGAGTGAGTCGGGGATCGGCGAGGTGCTGGATGAGTCGTAGACGCCAGTGGGTGCGGGCGTCAAAGAGTGGTGTCCAGAGCGCACCGATGAGGCGCTGGGGCAGGACGAGTCGGCGAGCGTCTTCAAAGAAAAACAAAATGGGGGTCGTCGAGCAGAGCAGACCTCGTCCACACGAGTCCAGACGCTGGGTATCGTAGCGGTGGACGTTGGCAGGGGCTCCGGGTCGTCGCAGAACTGAACGGTGCAAGACTGTGACAACATCGCACTGTCGCACGCGGGGATGTCGACGATCACAGCGTGGTGAGAAGGGCTGGGTCGAAGTCGGGAGCGGAGCGTAAATCCGTCCTTCGAAAGGCCGAAAGATGAGCCCATTGACACGAGATGAGTTGAAGACGATGGCAACCAGACTGAGCTGGTGGAGTGGGCCAAGGAGATATCAGAGGATGAGACGTCGTCCGCTAGAGCCCAGGGGTTCGGAATAGCCAGCGTGGAGTCGAGTAAGGCAGACGAGAGTGTTGAGCTGTCCATGGTCTTGACGACGATGAGTCCGTCAGAGGAAGAAGCAGACTGGGTGACCCGCAAGGAAGACAAAGCAGAGGATGGCGAGACGTTGGCCGAGTCGGAGATACTAGAGCGCGCAGCCTTCGAGGGACAGGGTTGAGTGCGCTGAGATGAAGCACAGAGCGGAGACGAGTCGGTGGGCCTCTGGTGTATAGAGATGAGAAGCCGGGCCGAGGGTCGAAGACTAGACTGACGAAGGATCTCGTCCGCATGAGTCCAGACGGCAGGGACAGGAGACGGAGATAGAGGCGGCGGAGGAATAGAAGATGACAAGACGTCGATAGAATCGACGAGACAAGACGGAGACCGGGCGTAACTAGCAGTAGACGAGGACGGGTAGACAAGAATGGGACCATGAGATGGGCTAGACTGAAGGGGGGGAGATAGAAGAGACTCTTGCATGAGCGACGAATATGAGTTTGAAGAGATGTTGGACGAGATGTCGGGCGAGAAGGTGGCGGTGGGGTCCCAGACGACCGGGGACAGGAGAGCAGAAGGCGGTGGCAGCGAGGATGTCGAGGATGTTGACAAGGACGAGGCCGGGAGAGTAGGAACGATCGCAGACTGCGATGGTCGGGTACTACGCGAGATGGATGATACTGGAACTGAGTGCGAAGGGGTATCAGGGATCGGAGACACGGAGCTCGAGGTGTCAACGACAGGGTCCAGCGCCGGTGCAGGGACATGAAATCGAGAGCGCACAGGTAGGGTGCCAAGGTGAGGCTCGTCAGAGTCGAGGCACCTCCACGGCGCAGACGTGCTCAAGGTGAGACGTCGAACAGGGCGGCAGGAAACAGCGCGGGCCGAGATCTTGTCCATGTTCGTCCAGACGCTGGGGATCGCGGCGGTGGTCGGAGGCGATGCAAGCTCGAACAGCGTGGGGTCGTCCATGTACTCGATGACGCACGATTGAGGGGTGTGCGCACCCCAGTGCGGTGGGTTGATGACAGCAGGGATGATGGGTTCCGGGCTGGACTGAGGGCCGGGGCATAGGACGAAGTTGTCCTTGAGGGCAGGTAGAGGCCAGCCGCCGGCGTGAAGGGTGGTCCACGAGGCAGGGGAGGCGATTGAGACGATGGAGGTGGTTCGGTCGATGCAAGGCACAGTGGCGGCGACGGTAGAGGGCGCAAGGATAGCGAGCTCGGGAGAAACCCAGGTGAATTCAGGGTGGGGCTCTTCCCCGTCGGGGTATGCATCAGCGAACTTGATCTGGGCAATGTCCAATGTCTAGCAGCGAGGAGGGGTCAACAAAGGAAATGAACATGATGAAAAACGGCACTTACAGGCTCAGAATCACGCTCGTCAAGCACCGCCGCAGGAGGGTCCTTCCGTGACTCATCCCAGTCGCTGGTCATCAATGTCAGTACATGGTTATGAACACGGTGACGTTGGAACATACAAGCCGTCGAACCACGGGTGTTGCATAATCTCATCCCACCCAGGCCGCCGAGACGGGTCCTTCACCAAGCACTGCTCACCAAACCACCCTGTCAGAACACCTCGAAACTGGAACGTAGGAGTGCTTACCATGCAAAGCAGGTCGAAAAACTCGTCGCTCGCGTCCCCGTCAATGAGCACCGACCCTTTCTCCACGCAGTCCCGGACCTCATCCGCGTACTCGCACTCCCCGGTCCCAAATAGAGGCTACGAAACCATCGTCAGCCCCCCCAAGTAGCTTTGAAACCCAGCGCCGATGTCACATACCCTTCCATCAACCGCTTCACCAAGCGACATCGCCCACGCCCATACGTCCACCTTCGCCGAGCATGGGGCTCCCGCAAGCTGTTCAGGGGGAGCGTACATCGCCGTCCCACACGACCCGCTCACCGTGCTGTCGGGCCCGACCCTGGAAGCGATACCAAAGTCGGCGATCACAGGCTGGTCATGAGCATCGAACAGGACGTTGTCAGGCTTGAAGTCGCGGTGAACGATTCCCATCTCGTGCAGCCTCTTCATCCCCAATGCCTGCCCATTCATGTGAGAACTTGGCTCAGCTATGAAGCAGAGTACACTCACAAGAGAGCCAAAGATCCGCCGTGCCTCGTCCTCCGGCATCTTCTCCGACATTGCCATCTTCTCCTTCAGATCTCCTCCAGGCATCACGTCCTGCACGTACTGGTTAGGATGAGGTGAAGATGGTGGAGAAGGAAGGACGGACCATGAGGTAGTAGAAACGGTCCTCATCCTCAAAGCTAGCACGGAGCTGGATGAACCTCGGGTCCCCCTCCACCATTCGCATGATCGCTTGCTCCTCCATCACCTTCGTGTCGTCCTCGATTGACGTACTCGCTTTCGAGACCATCTTGAGGGCGTAGATCTTGCCCGTGATGCGATGCTGGACCTTGAGGACGTAGCCGTATGCGCCGAATCCGAGAGTGCGAATGATGCGGAGGTCCTTCGTGGTAAGCTTACGAGGAGGCGGTGGGCTGGGGGAGGCGGCAGCAGCGGCGTATGCAGAAAGGTCTTCTTCCTCGTCTTCTTCATCGTAGTCTTCATCGTGATCTTCATCGTCGAAGACGTCCATCTTGAACGCGGACGTGAGGCATTCACTAGTGATGTCCGCTGCCTCGGGACAGGGGAGAGAGGCGACCGTCGGCGGGGGAAGATGAGCGATAGACGGGCTCTCAGTGTCTTCCGACGCGTCGTCCTTCTTTCCGAGGGGAGGAGTGCCTATGAGGGTCGCCACACTTGACGGGGTGGGAGATGGTGCATCTGCCCACGGCGCACACCAAGGCTTTCCCTTCTCCTGTCCCTCACAGTAAGCCAAACGCAGGGTCGGATGAATGTTAGATCGTGAGACTTACGGGGCTACAGTAATCGTCGGAAACAAGATGTTTGCGAGCGTCCTCGTGTCCTAGGACGCCACTGTCTGTCTCGACGATGGTGGAGTGCTCTACTTGAACGAGAAGGGGGGATTCGGGTGCCTTGGGAGTCTTGCGGAACTTGCGGGATGGGGGGCGAGTGTTGGGAGTTCGGTGGAAGAGTTTGAAGAACATGATGGGTGGGATAGCGATGTTGAAATAGCAGGGGAGTGGAGTCGAGAAGGGGAACACAGGAGAGAGGGGAGAAGGCGGGGAGATGGACTGGACATGAGCCGGGGGCTGGATGGGGTTTGAATGGTTGACATGTTAGCCCCCACCAGAGGCTAGCAACCAGCCTCTGAACGCATCCAACTCCACTTCAAGCTTGTAGGCGTTGATCTGGTGTTCCGGAGATATAGAGCAGGAGAACCTTGATGGATTGTCTCAGGGAGAGGCAGCATCGTAGATGGTGTTTATAGTGCGCCGTTGATGTCGATAAGTCGTAGTGCTTGGGACTCGCGAGTCAATAACACCCGAGGGAGGGTCCGCTCCTCCAATCAGATGCGACCTTGACGCGTTCCCGTCACAACACGTGACTAACTACGTCATTGCATCACACCGCGCCCAGACACGCGGCGGAGTGCCCACAGAGGCGTGCCCCGCCATCGAGTACTTACTAAACCTGAATCGAAAGCAAATACATAGTACTAGGTGCATAGCAGTAATGTACATCCAAGGAATCATATGAACACACCACGACAGGGAAACTGGGGGAACCACACAACATGCGAGCCGAGCCGTCTTCCGGGCCTTCAACAATCAGCAATCCCAACCGTAGACAAAGTCGTCCTTCAACGGAGCCTCGGCGTCTTCCTCCGCTCGCGGCGGACACAAGCCGGCATCGTACTGCTCTTTCATTAGCAGCTCCACCACATTCCGCGAAGCGATCGTCTCTGTCTCCATGGTCGAGATAAGCCTGCAAGTTCCGTCAGATACCGTCGTGCGGTGTGCAGCACAGCCATGGACGTACGGCTCGAAGGCGTTGACATAGTAGAGCCCTTCCGCGAGTTTCACGGGCGGGAACTCTGACGTGGGCGGCAGCACCGGGTACGCCTCCCACTCCTTCCTGAGCACCCAGTCGACGCTGCCGAACATCTGCTCGAGCCATGCGTCCTCGACGCGCTCCTCCGAGAAGATTTTCACCACGGACAGCTTGCTGTCCGACTTTTGCTCGCGGCCCTCTTCGGCCGTGGTGTTGGACGAGTTGCCCTCAGACATGCTGTAGGCCCCGTGGTAGCTCAGTGAGTTAAACTCCGGCGCCGGCTCGCCCCGCTGGCGCACACCCTCGAACGTGGTGAGCACCATCGTCGGCGTGCCGCTCTTGAGGCCGAAGTAGGCCGGGTTGGGTACCGAGGAGAGGGTGGTGAGGAGCGTGACGTGCAGATGCACGTAAGGCTGCGAGGGGACCTGCGCGACAAGTGCTTCGTTCGAGAACGAGATCCCGGTCTGATGGTAGGGAGCCGCGAGGATGACAGAGCGGTAGGTGCGGGGCTTCTGCGACGCAGCGGAGTGGATAACCCAGGCGCCCGAAGCCGCGCGTGTCACCGATTTCACCTGGCATTTCATAGTTAAGCCTATGGCGGTGCATGTGAAAACCGTGACTTACAGTGGTATTGAGGTACAACGACGCGTTCGAGGCTTCCAAGAAGTGCTTGAAGATCTGGTAGTTACCGCCCTTCACACTCGCAGCACCCGATGCGGCAAGGGAAACAAGACCTTCGAGCGCATGGATCTTGTCGGCATTCTAATGTCGAAGTGCGGGACCGCAATAAGAATATTGGGGGTTTGTAGAGTGAGCTAAGACACACACCTGGCCGTAGTTGACCCTTGTCGCAGCCTCCACAAGCTCCCGCGTCCACCGCCTGTCTATACCTTGAAAGTCCAGATATTCCGACATGCTTTTTGCAACGACATCATCCCAGCCCATTTCAGAGACCACCTGCGAGATGTTCGACCACCGGGGCGTCGAAGGCTCATATAGTTTCAAGAAACCGTCGATCATCTCGCCAACACTACAACAGGTACATAAGCCGCAGCACCGAAGACTTTACAATTCCTACTCACAGAGCTTGAGTTTTTGAGGGCGCATTATATCCATATCGCCACAGAATCTTGATCTTGTCCAGCCAGTCGCTGTAGAAGCTGGAGCCTCCTGTCTGAGAGAACGTTAGAGCCGGAGTACATATAGAACGGAAACTAGACGTACCGTCAGCACAAACTCTTGCCCGTCCCAAATGCCCATCACACTTTTCTCGTCCTCAAAGTCTGAACGCTCCAGACCAAATTCTTCCACTGCGCGCCATAGGTTCTTGTTGGCCTTCACGAAGATGGATCCGCCCAGCTCGATGGGCTGGAGGTTATCGTACGGAGACACGACTGTGCTGCCTGTCAAGAGAGTGGTCGGAATGAGTCCGAGGACAACGCGCACACACATCATATTGAAGTAAGAGGGTGGGTAGGAGCTGTACACTCACGGCCACCAATGTACGTGTTCTTGTCATAAACATCGACTTCTACGTCGAGGCCGAATCTCTCCTTTGCCTTGGATACCCAGAACGCCGCGGATGAGCCTCCCGCTCCGGCCCCAATGATAGCGATGCGGTTCGGAATGGGCGCGTCCGCCGGTTCGGCAGGAGCAATGAGCGGTGCTTGGGAGCCCGAGGAGAAGAAGGGGAGCTGGATGTTGAACGGGAGCTGGAATGCGTATGTCGGGAAGAACGCAGCAGTTGTGACGAGGAATACCACCGGCGACCGCATATTGGTGTGCTAAGAGGGGCCGAGGGGAAGAGAGATGGCAGAAGCAGAGACGACGGTGGTGCACTGGTGGAAACGCCGTGCGCAACACCCAACGGGGGCTGGACGCGGTCCGAGAATGCGATTCAGACGCAGTCGTTGGCCGCTTGCCTATGCCGCTTGCGCCATCCCCGCAGCGTTGGCGACCGGTCTTGTTGGCCCGCCCCGGCCCGGATCATGCCGCCTACTATCTAGCACGCTGCACTAGCCTGAGAGATTTTTGACGGTGCTACTAACCGCCACACTCATACTTCACACTCACTGGCAGCGAACCACCACCACCGTTGTGTTTCGAGCTCAACTTCGACGACCCTAGGTCGACCGGTAGAGCCACGCCCGACGTCGAAACAAAGTAAGTCTGTCTTCTCAAGTCGTATGTTGTCGTTTGAAAACGGTTAATGTTAAAGCGACATAGTAGTCTCACTACAAACACTGTAGCCTGTGATCACGATCATGACTCTCGCCAACTACGCCTATATCCTCTCCCAAGAGGAGCGCGCTCATATCTCTGGGTTGACGCGTTCCGAGATCCTCTCATATACCGCGTCAAAAGCAGAGCATCACCGTCAGGCAATGCAAGCCTACCTTTCCATCCACAACGACGCCGTCCCCATCCACCGCCTTCCCACCGAAACGCTCTCATACATATTTGCCCGCAGCTGGCACAACAAGTACAGTTGTCGGATGTCTCATGTATGTCGTCGCTGGCGCGCCGTGTTGCTTCGAACATCTGCCTTCTGGGGAGACCTATCAAACGAAGTAATGTTCGATCTCAACACTCGAAGCATGGCCATACCATGGGGACATAGCTTCAAGTTTATGAAGACTCTTTTCAAACGTTGCACCCTGCGCGGCATAAATCTCCACCTCAATCACTTCCACCACCTCTTCTCCGGATACATGGTGCGCCATCAGCAAGCCCTGTTGCGGATCGTTTCCCTACATGTCCAATTCTTTGATGGCCACGAGTTTCAGCCGCTATTCGAACTCCTGAACGCAGGCATGCCATCCCTCAAGGAACTAGTAGTTGTGATTTCCCACACAATGAAGTTCGTAACCATATCAAGCGAAATCGCAAAAATCCCTCAGCCTCTCCAGAGTTCAAGCGTCCCCTGTCTCCGCACGCTTTCCACCTCTCAAGCC
The DNA here is from genome assembly GCA_900155495.1 of Porogramme epimiltina. Taxonomy (NCBI): domain Eukaryota; kingdom Fungi; phylum Basidiomycota; class Agaricomycetes; order Polyporales; family Polyporaceae; genus Porogramme; species Porogramme epimiltina. Next base: position 34,202 of record FTLJ01000085.1, on the reverse strand, counting down.
ATGTTTCCCCTCCTCGCATGCGACTCCGTAGAAAATGTCACGTTGCGATACCCTGCATACCACTGGGAGCAGGAGCTGTCGCTCCCATCCCTTTGCGCTAATCTACGAAGATGTTCAGGATTGCGGTCGTTAAAGCTCGATTTGGTCGCTTTCGACGACTTCGACGAGATAGCTCATCCTGAAATGGCGTCAGACGGATCTACTGCTTACCCTATCGCGCTGCCCAAACTAGAAGATCTGGTTATCGTACATTCACCAGAGAGAAACCGAATCATGCTTTCCATGCTTTCCCGTATCTTCTACCTCCCATCTCTCACCCACCTCCACGTAAAGCAATGGAAACTTTTCGTAAACCCTGCGGACGAGACTCTGAACTGGTTATTAGCACAGGACAGTTATCAAGCCCGCAAGCTCCTCCCGGGGGTCGACCAAGTGGAGATCGAAGAAGATGATGAAAACAACGATCCCCGCGGTGACAACATGTCTAATGTAACAATCCGGGTTCTCTCGAAAAAAATCGAGCGCGTTCGAATTACTCATTTCCGAAGACGATCGAGGGCTGGCGACTTTATCGCCATATTCCGCCCTTACACGACCATTACGCACTTATCCATACATGCAAACGACCATTTGGCGGACACCGGAGCAGAAACATTCTTCAGGGCGTTCCCCCAGCTCCTTTCCTTGCGCATTGCCACCCCCTCTACTGAGAAGATGCTCGCAGCGCTGCAAGTGCCAGACGACCCCAACGACCCGCAGTTACTCGTCTCCGCGTCTCTCAAGATGCTCGATATTTCCTTCCCGTTTTCCAAGTCCGACGCCGTCTGGCTTAAAAGAAGTTTAGAGGATCGCGAGTGGCACTCAAACTCCCAGCAGATGACGGAGCACCTGCGCAATCGCTGCTCTGTCATTCGGAAGACTCTCGAGCACCGGGCGGCGCTAGGGTCCCGCCTAGAAAGCTTGGAGTGGTCCGAATTCGAATATGACGATGAAGATGATCAGGATTGGGAAAGACTAGATACCGTCATCGTCGACTTGCCCTCGGAGCTCGAGAACCAGGGTGTCACGACGGACTATGGAATGGCAGGAGTTCGGAACTTGGTGGAGGGACAGGTGACGTTCAAATCATTCGCGTTCTACCGGGAAGAATACCATATTGCTCGTAGACCTCTCCCCAGAAAGCCCTCCTGGGACGACTTGGACGCTGAAGAGGAGCCATATCTATAGCGAATCGAAATAGGAACCCTGTGATTATGTGTAACTTCTGCGCGTAGCACGGACGCGATGTTCACCTAGTGGTAGACTTCGGTCTCGGCGTTCACATATACTTTACACTCGTTCCGATTACGCTTATGCTCATCTATGCTAGATTGACCGGCGAAATGATACTCGAATTGGCCTTCCTACGGCGCCCGGCGCCCCCCCCCTGTCTACTGCAACACACACATACATAGTATATCAAGAAGCCAATCTGGACGTTCATGACACGAAGATCCCTATGTGGATGATCAGAAAGCGTACACTACTTATCGAGCTTAGAATGAGACCGGCTCCGAGGAGGCTTGAGTATGATGAACCTAGAAAACGAACCGCGCCAATGCTTGACACTAGGTGGAGGGTACGTCATGTGCATGTTCTTCGGCGGCGGGATCTCCATGAAAGGACCTTCGACCGCGCGGCCCCACGGGGTTTCCACTTCGACACCCACCACCCATTCCTTGTCCTTCTGGTCAGCTTCCGGCCCTTCATTACCAGCACCAGCGTCTACAACACGGAGATGAACGACCCTATTGAATTTGCTGAACGTGCGGTACCTGGCCCAACGGAGCCCGCGGTCGTCGAGGGCCGGGCGATGCGCAGGCTTCTCAAACAGGGGGCCCGTTGCGTCCCAGTCTCGAACGTGCACACGGTTACAGCATGGCTGCGCGCTATTTTCCGAGGACTTGCTTGAAGTCGCGTCCCCAGTTGCGCCAGAGCTCTTGACCTTGTGGCCGGTGCCCTTGTCCGCGCCAACGTCCAGAAGAAGGTCATGAATGTCTTCAATGAGAACCGCCCCCTCCGTCGTGATGTCAACGATCTCGACCGAGAGCCAAAGACCTCTTTCTTCCCCAGCGCTGCCGGGGCACCATCCTGCGTGAACGCGGACCTCCTCGTGCGATGATTCATTTTGGAAGACGAACATATGCCCCTGTGTGGCGCTCACGAGCTTCGCCTCGTGCGGTTTGTCGGGATGGATGCTCTTGAAGCCCGCGTTCTCTAGCGACTGTATAATCCACCGGGGAATGATGATAAACTGGGCGCCGTGGCCTTCAGAGTACGCCGGCGATGCGCGCACGGAATGTTCCCTAAGGATGGGCTGTGCGATTCGTATACCCTTCCAGCGGCTAGCCCCGAGTTGAGGGCTCATGGTGTCGATCTTCAAGTCGATGAAGCTGTTCCAGGAAGGGTCCGAGAAATTGACGATAAGGTAGCGCGTGAAGCCCTCGCCTAAAAGGTCTGCACCAACTTCGTAGACGTCGGATGAACTTTCAGACAATTCTGTGGGGCGTGACAAGACGAGGCACAGGACGGAGACTGCTGAGCTTGATTCCTTTGTGGAGGGGTCGCGTATGGCTGTGGCTTGAGCGGTGCAGGCCAAAGGCGCTAGGTAGTACTCAGTCGTCAAGTAGGAACTCGTCTGAACAAAACGTCGAGAGGGCACCGGGATGAGAGGGATGCGTGCTTGTATCCCTTGGCCGCTCATCCAGAATTCTGGAATGGTCGTGTTCTGAGAGACATCAGAATTAGATCAGAAAGCTCTCAAAGAGAAGCTGAGTAGACTTACGTCGCTGGTCCCATCTCGCTGGCAGTGCAAATCCTTCAACGAGGCTAAGAAAGTGCTTGGTTTGATAGGGACTGGCAGACAGAGTGCAGGTGGCGCAACCGTGAAAGCGGAAGGCGAGGGTGCCAAAAGGTTTGTATCCGGGATAATGGTGATCCGAGAATGATCACTACCGTGAGCTGGTAATAAGGAGGCATGAGAGACTTCGGTGGGAAGGTTCTCTAGCGAGCTAGGCGTCGAGTCTATGGTACCATTGAGGGGCAACGACTGAGAGGTGAGGTGCTTCGACTTCGACAGAACAACATAATGGCCCCAAGTGTACAACGTCTGGTCCGAACACGTTCTCATGATCTCCTCCTGGAGTCTTCTAAAAGCGCGGTCGCCTTCACCGTATACCGTCGGCATCTTGACGTTGAAGATTCCGAGGAGCGAATACGTTAGGTCTTCTTGGTGCCTTGCTTGTCGCTTCGCCGCCCATGACATGCGTGTCGCTACAGCCACAGAAGCGAGTGGCACGCGAAAGGTAAGAACGTCTACGTCAATCCCTGTGATATCGGCCAGAATGCTAACTAAAAAGGCTTTCGTCCCGAGCGTGGTCCAGTCGCTTGCGAAGAAAACCATATTGCGTGGCGCGAGAAGCTCCGGGAGGGTCCACGCACGCGTGAACCACTTGCTCTGCCTGAACGAGGATCCGAATTCAGCTGGGTTCTCGGACGCCTTGACATCATAGAGGAATGCGTAGCAGACAGTAGCGTTAGAGTACCACTCGAACATGCGGTTGATTGATTCGGAAATCTCGACGGAGTTCGTCCGATCGATGCAGCAGGTGTCGACCCAGACCCAATGGATGCCCTGCTGGCGCGCGTGTTTGCAACAGTGGCGCAACTTGCCCGAGAGGTTCTTCGAGGAATGAATGCTCCTAATATCACTGAAAGTCTGCTCAGGCTCGTTGGCGCTGTGCCTCCAGACGTGTGAGAGGATGGCATAGCGAGCCGGGGGCTTGTCAAAACGCCGCAGGGAGTAATGTTCTGTGTCCAGCAACCACATGGAATCTAATCGGAACCATCGCGATGTCAGTGAGGTCCTCGAAAAGCGAGATTCTTCAGAATTGCTGAACATACCAGTGCGGAGGTTGTAGTGGGGTTGGCGAAGACGAGAGAGAAATTGCGGACGGAGTAGCTGTTTGACTTGGAGAGGCTTCACTTATAGTTGGAACCCAAAGACACCTGGACGCAGAAGTTTGCCACGCTGATGCCGCACCCCTGATGGACGGCTCTGCACCGCCTTGAAGAGGGAGAGTTATGTCATATTCTTCGGAGATGGGAAGGGCATGATAATAGCACATGTACAGAGACCGCGTTGTTACCGCGCGCGGATGGGGCGGTGCAACGACTGACACAAAAGCGGGCCGCGGCAAGGTTCTAGGGGATTCTTGCAATTGCCGCCAGCCCCGTGAGGCAGTGCATCTGAGCATAAAGGTCGGCGTCCGGACGTCAGGCTGCGGCACCTCGTTTGCCCGAAGGGAAGAATGGGGCAAGAAGTCGAGACGGAAGGGAGCGCCGCTGGCTCGATGTGGGCGCGTGAGTGGTGGATGTGGTACGTGGCGCTAGATTTGGAGGCGAGGGCCCAGTTAGTGCCCCTTCTCCTTCCAGCGGAAGCTTCTGAGTGTCCCAGGGCAGTACAGCCTTGATACCGATGACCCACATGCTGCCGTTGACTGGTTGCCCTCTCGCCACTACGCATTTCACCATGCGCAGGCTCACAGTACGTCCTCGAGCTGCGAATATGCGGTGAAGGGTCCACCTGAGGCCTGCTCCGTCCAACTCAGGGGCATACTCGCTAGCGTCGCGTTGTGGCGCGGTCGAATCCCAATGGGCAACATGTGAGAGTGGCGTACAAATGTGAGAGAGAGGTCCTGAGATATTCCTGTTGTTGCCGCCTGCCTTCGCGATCTTGTCTACGAACACGGATCTACCGGTGGTGCAGTCGATGAATTCGACGTTAACCCATAGGCCAGAAGGGCATAGCCCGACGTAGATGCGAATTTGTTGCTCGGATTGTTGGTGATAAAAGGTGAACGTCTGATTTTCAGCACGGGTAACGCGGCGCATAATGTGGGGGAACGGAGGATTCACAGCAACGAAGTCGAGTCGGTGAAGAATGGTGACTACCCAACGGGGTATGGAAACGAACACTGGTCCGCTTTGAGAGTTGATAGTCGACGAAAGCCCTGTAGGATGTCCGGTCCGGATCGCATGATTAGATTGGGTAATATAAACGTCGGCCCATCGATATGCGCAGCGGGAGGAGGGCGAAGGAGAGGAGAGGGCCTCGTCGGAAATGAGAGAAACATAACGCGCGAAGCCACCGTGTTTGAAGTATGTACCGACAAAATAAGAATACGAATGTTTTGGACGGCGCAGCACCAAGCCAAGCACTTTGGAGTTCTTGAAGGGCATCCGACACGGCAAAAGCCCGATATGGAACTCGGTGTTCGGATTCCTACAGCGGGGATCGATGAGGTGGGGTGGGATACATATTATGGGTATATGCGCGCGGATACCGTGGCTTGACGAAGGAGCGAATTCAGGCACCAGGATCGCCGATAGCTGAAACGGGTCCGTTTAGGTCAGTTTCGGAGTTCTGTATACTTTATACGCAAACAAAAGAGCTCACGTGGTTGAACGAAATGGTCGTTGCTGAGGCTTGGTCGAGGTCCTTGAAGGAGGTCTCCAACAGTTGTGTGAACAGGTCGTGTGGGAGCGTTACAGGGCTCAATGACTCGCTAGAGGCCGGAAAGACATCGGCTGAGGGCGGCATATCGTTCTCTGATTCTGACGGGCTGGAAAAGTCGCGAATAGACGATGCTAGTAAGTTGAATGAGTCGTTTGACGCGTCTTCCAGAGGATCGTCGTCGACATGATACGGCACCATTGACGATACGGGAGAGCCTGACAAGCTGGAAAGTGACGTAGGGTTCTTTGAGTCCAGCAGCGAGGGAATGGAGAGCATGCGAGACTGCCCCCATGCGAACAACGTATTATCGCCAGAAGAGCGCATGACTTCTTCTTGAAGACGTAGGAATGAACGCGAACCTTCGCCGTAGATGGTGGGCATGTTGATATAGGATATTCCCATAAGAGAGTACGCTCCGTCTTCGACCCTCGTTGTTTCCCTGCGAGACGCCCAGGACAGCCGCCTGGCCGCGGCGACCGTACCCAGTGACTTTTCCCCCGTGAGGACGTCGACGTCGATTCCAGTGATCTGTCGCAGCAAATCGGCAAAGAAGTCCTTCCCTCCAATGATCGTCCAATCGCGGGCAAAGAAGACCACATCCTTTGCAGCAACGAGTTCCTGAAGGGTCCAACCTCGTGTAAACCATCTACTTCGCCGAAACGAGGAGGCCGGCGCGCCGGGGTTCTCCGCGGGGTCCACGTCAAAAAGGTAAGCATAGCATATCGTTGCGCCCATATACCATCGGTACATGGAGTTTATTGCCTCGGAGAGCTCCACGCTGTTGGCCTTGTCGATATAACAGATGTCGATCCATACCCAGTTGAAACCGTCGAGTCTGGCTTGATGGCAGCATTGGGCGATCTTCCCATTGCCTAACAACTCTTTTGGGTTGGCCGCATTTTTGACAGCTTGAAAGTCGTGTGCTTCATTTTTCCAGACATGGGACAAGATGGCGTAGCGTTCTGGCGGCTTCTCGAAGTATTTGTGGGTGAGAAGTTTCGCGTTGAGGAGCCACATAGAACCTGCAAGACCGATTTTAGTGAAATAGAGAACACGTAGACGTTGAGCCTCACCTAGGCTTGTATTTGACTGCTTCAGCACCATAGGTCGAGGAAGACGTAGTAAAAGCGAGTAGTCACTAGCACCACGTGGCTGGGGGAAGAGCAGCACACGCTATGGCCGGTCTAAGGCCGGCCAAGGGTGCCGGAGCCTACATCTATTGATATCTGAGCATAACGTACATACGTTCCAAGGCCTGCCTTACTCACCCTTCAACCTGACGCCTGTGATGTGAAATCGTATATTATGAATAGCGAAGCGAATGAATACCGGTGGTCTCATGTCCGCGAAAGGCGGAGGGAACTGGCCAGCCGTTTCCACAACAAACGAGCGCGCACAGAAGAAGGCAATGAAGGAGCTGGCTTCTCGACATAAGTAGGCATGAGGTCATTATGTGCAGTGTGCGTTAGACCATCCTGTGCAGGGCGTGGGGGTGGGATCGGCCGTACATTTGCCTTCCAGCGGGAGGGGAACTCGACTTCCAACACCCATGAATCGTCTCCAACCAATGCAGCCGTCTTGGTGAGGTCGGGTGAAGGCTCTCTTGATATGCGTAAACGCATGGTCCTCTCCAACACCGAGAACTCGCGAGTCCGGACTAGGCGCGTAGAACCGTTCGTAATGCCCGCCTGATCCGAATCGGGTGGCACGTCCTTGGATGATTGTGGAACGCACGCCCAGTCCTTGACGTGCACAAACGGGCAGCCCGCAAGGCGGGTTTCGGGAGGGTTTGTAGTGTCGTCGTGCACGGGCTCCGCGCACTTCGCGCCGTTCGTCGTCGTGTCCACGAACTCCACACATGCCCAAAGCCCACGGTCGTGATTGCACCACCCAACATGGACGCGAACCTCCTCGTGCCGCCGAGGGCTCTGGAACACGAACATTTGGCCCTGTGATGCGTCGACGGATCTGGGGCGGTACGGGTATTTTTGAGGGAAGGTACATTTGAAGTTTCCCTGCTGTTGACTTCCCAGAGACGACCGACGTAGGGCGATAAGCTGTGGCTCTTGGCTCAAGGGAGGAGGGTTTGAGGTTGGGATGGGTTGAGTGCTCCACGGAAATACGGCCTCGATGCCTAGAACCCAGAGCTCGTCACGTGAGTCGTCCGTATCGTCAACCTTGTTAGGACCTGGGTCGACGAGGGATAGGTTGACAGTCCGCCCAAGTGCCGTGAATTCGTGAGACCGCGTCCAGCGAAGCTTGGTACGGTCCGGAGGAGGGCTGAATGATGTCCTCTTGGGAGAGACAGCCATCGAGGTACGGTTCCAGTCCTTGACGTGGCGGAGAATGCAGGTAGCACCTGGGACCTGGTCGGTATGCGTCCGTTCTGCCAGCACAGCAACGTACGAGCTGAGGTCGACGAACTCGACAGTAGCCCACAGACCCTTGTCACGGTCGCACCAGCCCGTGTGGATCCGGATCTGTATCCCTTTCTCTGAGTGGGTGAAAATGAATAATGGATCGCGTGTGGATGGTCGCGTAATGAGTCTTGGGAGGTGTGGGTCCGTTGCCGAGGCGAAGTTAAAGCCTTGCGCGCGAAGTGTCGTTAAAGACCATCCCGGGATGACGATATACCGGGACTTTCCAGAATCAGATTGAGGGGAAGAAGGCTGTGCAGGGAGGGCGGCAGCACCAACCGGCTGGGCAATGTACAAATCGGCCCACCGGTACGTTGGGCGGGTATCGGGACGCATCCCGAGAAGCTCCTTAGTTTTGACGTCGGAGGGGTCTATTGCGAGATAACGGACGAAGCCAGCACCCTTGAAGGGAGCGCCGACTCTGTAGAGATAGGAGCCTGGTGAACGGCGAAGGACAAGACCCACGAACAACGATCTTCCATGAACGTATATGTTGCAGGCAAGGAGTGCAAGACCGTATTCCCCAGTTCTCCGAGGATCAACTTGTATGAGTTGAGGAGGAAGACGGACAAGGGGAAGGTGTACACGAACACCATGCCCAGTAAGTGAGAATTCAGGGATAGCACCTGTCTAACCAATACGAAGTATTTGAATAACGTATAGCTTCGAGATTTGCTCAGACTACGTACCTCGTCCACGGAGCCACCAAGATGCATATCTCCAACATTGAACGCCTTGAGGAATGTTATAAAATCATCATGTGACAGTGTGACCGGAAGAGGTGTATTTCGTAGAGCTGCAAAGGAGTTTGCTGAAGAGGCCAGTAGGTACGAGTCCATCCGTGATGTTTGAGTAGGTGATCGGCCCGGCGTTGCGGTGAGGCCAACGCTGTTGTCGGAAGAGCGGGTGTTCGTCGACAGGGTGAGCGTAGGGCCCCACGTGAAGAGGGTATGATCTGGAGACGTCTTCATAATCTCCTCCTGGAGTCTGCGGAACGCGCGCGGACCTTCTCCGTATATCGTAGGCATGTTGATATCAAAGAGACCCATCAATGAGTAGGCCGCATCCTCGACGCGAGTGGTGTTCCTCCAGGAGGCCCAAGAGAGCCGTTGAGCAATCGAAATGGAGGACAGCTGGACACGAGAGGTAAGGACGCTGACGTCAATGCCCGTGATATCCTCGAGGAGGTCGGCCAGAAAGTCTTTGGTTCCGAGGACCTTCCAGTCTTTTGAGAAGAAAACGATAGCTCTTGGCGCTATGAGTTCTTGTAGCGTCCATCCTCGGGTGAACCAGACACTTCGCCGAAATGTGGAGTTGGCTGCGGCGGGGTTTTCACTGATGTCGACGTCGTACAGGTATGCGAAGCAGATGGTAGCATTCGCGTACCACTTGTACATCGAGTTGATCGCCTCAGAGAGCTCGACGCTATTAGTCTTGTCGATGCAACAAGTGTCCACCCAAATCCAATTGAACCCCTGAAGGCGTGCGTGGTGGCAGCACGCCCTGATCTTGGGAGTTAGATTATGATAGGGTCCAATACTGTGGAAGTCCTGTTCGCCGGCTTGCCATACGTGAGAGAGGATGGCGTAGCGGGAGGGAGATTTGTCGAAGTACCGAAGGGATACATGTTCGGTGTCCAACAGCCACATCTTTTTGATAAGCCTGCTTCCGTTAAACAGTCTATGGCCACCACATCATTTTCAAGATGACACCAAATGGACTTACCCGAGATGAAGAAGACAGCACACAAGGTGATTTGGCTAGATACTAAGCAGGACCGCTTGTGCCACGTCTGCAATGTGCTGAGGCAATGCTCATCTTGATGCGGTTGCAACTTGAATGACGTCCCGGTTCCCGCCTATTCCCAGAGTAGGGTTTGGGCGTCAGCCTAGAAACTTGGGACACAGAACACTAGTTCCTACCTCCGTGGCGTATTGAAGACAATTCAAGCAACGCGGGGGCGGAAAAAGTAGTTTACAAGAAGCGGTGCCAGGATTAAAAGAGGGGCTCGAGCTTCTGCTCCAGGCCACCGCCGTTGTCATCAGTGTGTGAGATAAGCGCGCTACAGTGACTGTGACCATGTCATGTGTTTGTGACGCACGCGCGTCCTCCAACTTGTCCTGAGTACTGAGTCCTAATGGGGCTCTAGCCTCCAAGGATGAATGAGCTGCATCGTGTCACACAACTTGTAAGAGCAAAACGTTGCATCGGGGGACGTAAGATGGCAGTATAAGATGGTACACGTGTTGCGGGGGGGACAAATCAATCGTCACTGTCCAAATCCACCATTGCAGGAGTCTCAAGCAGACCAACCGGTCGCCCAAATGCCTCGACCTCTTCCCTTTCCAGCTCGTCATCGCTGTCAGAGAAAGGTAGCGGTAGCCCTCCATCTACTCCGACGCGATCTTGATCTGCGACAGAAGACTCTGGACGATGAACACATGAACTCTTCTTCCCAGGTCGCCGACCGAGCTCAATCTTCCGCGAAGTCTGCAACGCTGCTAGTGCGTCCAGCTGGCAGGCACACCCAGAGTGAGAGAGCATCACAAAGCATTTGTATAAGAACACACCTTGGTCTGCACGTTCGCGTCCTTGGCCGGTCGCCCATCCTTACCTGTAGGATCGAATCCGAGCTGCCTGATGAGCTCCGCCGAGTACGCGTTCTTTCTTGGCTTGCCCTCTTCACTGGAATCAGCGTTGTCTTCATCCACGCGCTTCTTCCCCTTCCCGTCATTCTTCTGCTTGCCCTTTACCTTTGCGGATGCAGATCTACCTTTGCTCTCCTCCTTCTCTGCCTGACGCTTCGAGAACTCGCGCGCAGAGGCGAGGGCACGTGTGCCCTCTTTGTCACGTGAGAGTAGCTGGCGAAGCATCTTGTCCGACTCGATGGAGGCAACCTTGCGGGCAGCCTTCGCTTGAGCCTCCCGTCCCACATTCTCGCCAATGTACATCGTACGCGGATCCGCTGACGAGCCGGATACGACATGGCCCCCAATAACGTACGTGGCGCCGTTGCCGGAAGAACTGCCCTCAGGCTTGAGGCCCCATTGTCGTGAAGGGTCGTAAGCCGCTTTCTTCTTGGCACTAGAAGACATCCCCCCGGTGCTGCGCGCATCCAATTTTCAATTTCCAGCGCGAATAGGAGGCAAGGGCGCGGGATGACGTACCCAACGGCGAATTCTGGGCGCGCGGCGCGTCTATGCTCAATTGCAGTCTGTATGTGGTAGTCACACACGTCACTGACGCGTTTGTCGCACCAGGAGGTGCAGGTGGTTCCATCGCGCTTCATGGCCTTACACTTCCCCAGATCCTGCGCGTACCCGATGACGGCAATCGAAGCATCTGATTCAGGCGTGAGCGCGAGGATGTTCTCTGTGGGGTGAGGCTTATCTGCCGCTCGCTACGGAAGATGTCAGCATCGCACAGCTTACAGAGCTTGAAGCTGACGCACCTGGAAGGGCTTCAGGATCTTAGGGTTCAGTAGCGCGATGACCGCACCCTCGCGCAGCCTCGACAAATGCTCAAAGGCGCCGCGGCTCCCACCCCGATAAACTTTCTCCTTCGAGCCGTCTTCCTTGGTCACGATGTCGCACGTGTCGGACTCGAAGAGGAGCAGCGAGAGGAACGCGTCGCCACGGATCTTCGACTTGCCTCCATCCGCGGACCCCCCACGGGAGCGGCAACCGAAGTCAATCAATCGGAGGTTGATGTACTTCTTCCCTCCAGGCTTTGCACCCTCGTCGGTAGGCTTCTGACGCTTCTGGAACGGCCGTGAGGGACCCGCCTTTGTGGGAGCTGAGGGGTCGAGCTCGGGGAGCGCGTCCATACGATCTTCGTCATCTCCCTTCGGCGCTTTGTCGTCGCGCGAGACGGCGGCGGGTGCTTGAGTGTACTTCATCTTACCACGCTCTGCGACGACGGCCACAGTGAGCCAGTCCCCGCAAACGGGCACGTCGTATCCTTGCTTGTTGGGCTGAAGACGAACGACCGAATATAACTTCGACGGAGACAGGTAGTATCGACCTCGAAGGTAATCCTGGAAGTCCTCATGGGGAATTGATCTCGACCTACAGTATCGATCAGCATCCTTCAGTCATCGGGTTCTGGAGAACGCTTACAAGAGACGAATTCCAGAGTTCGGCTCCAGTTTCTCAAAATGGGGGTCATCGAATGGTGGTTTGTGGTCCGTAGGGCCGAGGGATAGGTCTTCTACTAAAGCTAGGTCGTCATCCCTGACATTGGCGCCGTCAGAAGAGTTGGAGGGACCTGCGGTCAGTGGCGGCGCGGCGGAGAATGCAGTCGATCGAACGACTGTCTCCGACACCGCAGATTCACGCTTGTGGTTGTGGGCTTGAGCGAGTTTCTGTAGTACTGTTGATTGCTGTGCTTGTTGAGGATTGGGAGTGTCCTTGGGCCGTTTCAAGGGAAAGGTCGGAGGTGCAGGTCTGGATGCGGCGTGTGGCTTAGCCGATGATCGTGGTTGTTGCGTGGTACTGCTCTCCTCTCTCCTCTTCTTCTCTGGTACACATATAAGTCAACTTGACATTTTACTGAGAGGGACATACGTACTAGAGGGCGTGTCTGGTACAAGTACGCCTGAGCTAGGCCGCTTGCGCTGAGGAGACGAAGGAACCTCGACAGGAGGAACCTGTGACGCGTCGCCTGGAGCAAGTTGAGCCTGGAGAGCGGCGATTTGCCTCCTGATCTCTGCTTGACGTTGTTCTTCAGCAAATTTCTTGCTCGTTGCAGAGTCCATAGTAGCTCAACAAACTTGGGTCGTGATGTGGTGTTCAATGAACCGCGCGACGCGTGAGACGCGACATGTAGCCAGCGCTTAGACGCGTTATTTGGTTCTGCTTTATGTCACGTGACTACACACCGGTCCCATGCGTGCGGCCACTGGCCAACCTGAGGCTGTCGGCCGACCAATGTCAACTCAGAATAAGATCTAGCGTATGAACCGAGCGTCATTGCGTCCAAAACCACTTGTTCATTACATGTAGTACAGTAAATCATCCATGTTGTACGAATATGACACGTCGTGAGACACACATGTCTCGCGTATGAACTCCACACCACGGTACACTACCAGTCTTCGATCTCGTCATCCGACAGAGATGCGCCTGTAGGCATATCGGTGGGCGTATCAGTCAACACGGGACGAGGCCGGTCCTCTGGCTCGACCGCGATGGCATCATCACCCTCGTCCTCGTTCTCGCCCAGCTCTAAAAGCCCGCCGACATTGCGAGAGAACTCAAGTCTGGAGAAAGTTGTGTGGCTGGGCGGGACGCGTTCATGGAAATTCCCTATAATGACCACGATCAGCAAGTGACGAGGAGACGTGCCACATGGGATATACCGAGCGTGCTCCTACACCGCAGGATGGCACCCGTTTCCAACGCAACGTCGCGTTGTGTCCATGCCGACACCGGGCTGGTTCCAATCTGCATGTGGAACCGATTATAAGCACATAGCGTCGCAGAGCACGACACAAGACTCACCCTCTGCAGCCACCCTTGAACGTCCCGCGTCGCATCTTCTGCGCCGTGCTGTAGCCGCAGGCTCTCGAAGAACGCGGGCTTGAACGGCTTCTGGCCGCGGCGCGGGACAGGCGTTGGGAGCGCGTGCAGTGTACCGAGCGTGACGAGGTGGAACTGGTGCGGGTTCGCCTGGTACCAGTGCTCGCCGCCGCTCGCGTCGATGGCGCTGAGCACGTCCGCGAGCGCGTCGCACTCGTCGAGCGTGTTGCAGTACTGCGTGTAGTTCTGGTGGATGTAGAGCGAGAGGAGGGACGCGTCGATAGGGCTGTCGGCGTAGAGCGTCTGGGCGCAGGGGGTCAGCTATGGTCGTGGTGGGGAAGAATGGCGGGCATCGCACCTCGACGTCAACGCGGCTCGGCTTGCGCTCGTGCTCTGAGAGGTGTGGAGGTAGCGGGCGGGGATCTTTGAGGCGAGAGTCAATATCTTGGTCGCGTCGGATGTCCTTCGCGGACGCGGATGGCGCTGGCGGGTCTCCTTTACCTGAATCAAGAGTGTCAGCCTCAACCTTGCTTATATCATGATCATGAAGTTACTCACGTTTATTGTACATGATCTTCCCAAGCAGATGGAAAAGAGCTAGACTCTGCTCTCGGCGTGTTATAGCCTCGACCATGGTACTTCCAGAGGGACCCTTCGACTTGGCACCTTTCTTGCCTGTTTGTGTAGGCTTTTCCGCTGTGCAAGCGAACTGGAGGGCCATAATAGCGCTCCTTATGTCCCCGTTTGACGACTCTACAATCAAGTCCAGCACCTCCTTTGTGGGCCGAGCACCGGCTGCGCGTGGCCTGGAGAAATGTTGGTCGAGGAGGCCCTTCAACGCTGCACGCATAAACGTGACTGCAATCGGGTTGAAGCTGGAGAAATGTCATCAAAATGGAAAACGTACGCTCAGGCGTAGCACATACCTAATTTGCCTTACAGCAGGTGAACTGAGAAGGGCCGGGGAGAGCGCATTCCGTACGTCTATAATATCCTTTGCGCGAGGCCTCCAGCGAGAGCCATTGCCATCACCGTCCTCCCCACGAAGACCCGTATCGCTAATGATGAGAATTATAGGGGTGATGTCATTCTCTTGCGACGCCACGAATCCCTCCAGTGCACTGTGAAAGGCCTCCTGGGTTGGCTGGTGTAGAATATTCGGAAGGTCTTCAATGAGGATTACTCGACGTTTTGGTGAGCTAGAGGATGAGGTAGGCGTTGAAGCGGATGATGCCGCAGTCGAAGGTGGGGCGCGTGAAGAGAGGGAGCCTTGGGTGGATTGGGAATCGTTGGGTCCGGACGATGAAATTGCGAAGATGGAACGACAGCTTGACGCTCTTTGGATGAAAGTGCGAAACTTCTCGGAGAGGCCTTCGTACGCCACCCCTTCCCACCCGTCCTCTGCACGAAGAAAACGCTCGTCCATCGTGTTCCTCCATTCTAGGATGTCGTATTCTAACTCGGCGGAAAGCACGCGCACTGTTGCTGTCTTGGCTGTGCCTGCAGGACCCGTGAGGACCAGGATGCGCTGAGGCGGCGTCGGTCAGCATGGTGTAATCTTGGCCACAAGACTGGGAGAGCTTGAGATGATGCTCACGCGATACTTCTTCAGCTTGCCAGAAGGACCCCCATCCAATGCTTCTACGAGCCACTGACGCACTTCTTGCACTTTGCGTTTATGAACAGCAAGTTCCGCCTACCAGGGTATAAGACGGGGGCAAAGGGGGTTAATGCGGGACACACCTCGCTTGACGGCTCGTAGATGTCGACCCACAAGCTGGCGTCTTTATAACAAGGCGCTGTTCAGACGAATGCGCATATGAGCACCACCATGACGTACCTGCATCCTCCGCCAACACCCTCTCATGCGACGGCCCCGCTTTCTCCTTGCCTTTCCCCTTCGTGTCTTTGGCTGGATTCGAGGCCTGGATGCCACTGAGGTCGAATCTAGGAGGCTTCGCGAGCTAGAGCCTTGCAAGTATCACCATATTGCGACGCGCAGGCTCTTTGCTGATTCATACTCACAGACATGAGCGGTTTGGTCTTGATCTTCTTTGTGGGGGGTGGGGCATCATTGCGGCCTTCGAAGCGTATAGCCTGAGGTCTGGCGGCGCTGGCGCTGGGCTTGCGCGTCGGTTTATTCTGCCGGGAGGACATGTCAAGCAGCAACTGCTGGATGCGGATAATCTGTACAGAAGAGGGGCTCGAAGGATAAGTGGAGGAAAGAAGTCTAGGGACTGGCAGCGCCACGGCCGCTCCCAAGCTAGCAGCGGCCTGCCACTCGCGATCGGCTAGAAGAGGATGAACGCGACGCGTGGAGAGGTCACGCATCACCTGGACGCGTCCGTCACAGGGGTCACGCACGCTCCTTCGCCGGGCACCCCTTCCAAGTTTCGGCCCCTCCTCTCCAACGCCCACAGCTCCGCCGCCAGCCTCGACGCCCGTCTTCCGCAGTGTCCGACGCGCTCGCCATGACCACTTTCTCCGACCCGATCGCCCATGGCAGGCTCCGTTCCGACGCTCCATACTCCCATCGCAGAATCACGCACCACCATCTCGGCGGAAGTTGCCGGAGGCTGCCTGAGTAATGCCCCTCCGACAATGTCTTCCGTGCGACAACCCAGCTATTTCACCCCGCTCCCGCAGCCCACATCCAAGTCCCATACATCCCGCACAAACAGTCATCACTACTCCCTGATCCTCCGCCATGCCCATCGCCGCACCTCTCAATTTCCCTAAATGGCTCTCGGAAAACGGGCACCTCCTCAAGCCTCCTGTCAACAACTACTGCGTCTACTCGGGAAAGGACTTTACCATCATGGTCGTCGGCGGGCCCAACGAGCGGAATGACTACCATGTCAATGAGACTGAAGTACGTCCATCCTTTAGATCTCAGGCGTCAGGTACCGATCTGCGTCCCGGTATAGGAATGGTTCTACCAACACAAGGGCGGTATGCTACTCCGGGTCGTCGATGGAGACGAGTTCAAGGACGTCCGGATCGAAGAGGGCGAGATGTTCCTGCTTCCTCGTACGTCTCAATCCCGTTAACCCTTCCGGATGACTCATTTCCGTCCAGCGAACACCCCGCACAACCCGGTCCGCTTCACGAACACCATCGGGATCGTCGTCGAGCGCGTTCGCCCGGAAGGCTCCATAGGTGCGTATCGCCGCATTAGATCGCGCATAGAGCCGCGGGAGCTGACAGTGACGTAGATCGACTGCGCTGGTACTGCAAATCCGGTGCGCACGCGACACCCACGATCATCCGCGAAGACGCCTTCCATTGCACGGACCTCGGCACTCAGCTCAAGCCCGTCATCCAGAATTGGATGCAGAACGAGTCCATTCGGAAGTGTGAAGAATGCGGTGCCGTCGCGGAGGCGCAGTGATTGAACAGGGGAAGGGTGTCCGAATGTAAGATCTCATGTACAGTTTTTATCAAGATTAGACTTTAAATACAAGTGCTGCGCCATTCTCGTCTTACATCTTCGGCTTATTGTCCTCCGCTTCAAGGGTTTCATGGACGTCGGGGAGCAACATGCATATGTATACGACACGCTCTTTATGCTAACAGCATCTCGCAGACAAGCGCTCCTCGCTGTCTCCACTCTTCCTTGCTCTTGTTCCTCCACGCCCTCGTATCTTCGCACTTCGTTGTTATCTTCCCGTTCTCATTCTTCTCCTCGGTGCGTTCAAAGAACTCTCCCACATTCTCCCCAACAAGAGGTTCAGCCTGCTCGCAGACAAAATATCCACTCATCAAGACACTAGTCGGTCGCTTAAAACACCTAGTACGCCCTCATACTCGGTTCATTCTTGCCATACATTATCGCCACTGACGTTATCCTGTGTCTCAGACCGTTTCAGATATTCAGCGCATCGTCGACGCTAATGCGTACAAATGATGCTAGGAGCTGGCTTACAAGAAGCCACGGCAGCTCGCTTGTAGCCTCTAGTTGTCGAAAGCGCGTCACAGCCTAGTACAACCTCGAGCACCTGACCTCCGCCTTTAGTCCCCTTCACACTATTTATACCTGTCTAATAGCATAAGATTTCGAAAAGAAAGCCCGTAATCATTCGTTCGAAGCACAATATGGCGACGGATGAGCCCAAGATGCGAGTCATCTCAGTATACCAGCGCTCAAACTTGGGCTCCATTCCGGATTCGTCGCTGGCGAAATTCGGACTTCCCAGGAGGGCCCACAACGCACAACACTGGGGCCCCTGGACTCTGCTTCCTTATGGGCGTCCACCCAAAGCATGCCAAAAGGCCCGCCATCACTTGTACGTCTTAGCGTTCTTGTTACTCGGTAGCTCACTAGAACAATTCGGCACCTAAGACAATTCAATTTGGTTGAATCTTGAAACACAGACATATCACACATGTGTACATACTACATGTGCGCAAGTCAGACATCCTGGCTTCTCGTGTTCGCTTCGGCACTAATTTCACTCGACCTACATGCTCTTATTTCATTTCTACGCCGGCGTTGCCTTGGCCCATGATACCCTACCTACCGTGATCCATCGGAGCTTACATCTGCTCTCAGGCCAATACTTTGCGTATTTTCACGATGCGACTTAGCTTCCGAACGTTTGCACGCCTTCATCTACTCTACCTCCTTAGTATACTACAACTTCTCGGGCTGGGTTTGTCTTCCGGTAACGTCAGCACGATGGGCGCATTTCATCTCTATCTTGCTGATAGTGATGAAAAGATAGAAGGGCGTCATGTGGGACACGTTTGACATCTGGGACCCCTGGTGATGATACCCACAGGGAAGGAGTGCGTCTGAGTGCGTCCGAGAGCGTCGGCGCGGTTTGAGGGGTGCCGACCCCGGACAGCGCTCTTCGGGGGCTGGCCACGTGTCTAGGGGACCGTCTTGTCTTGAACTTCCCGCCAGTGCCGCCCGCTCACACCAGCTGTTGACTCTAGGAGTTGTTGTCTGATCTTTTTTTCGTGATCCCACGACCGAGCCTATTCTCTAGCATCATACAGCACCTCGTCGACGTCCTCCAATAATCGTTCGTTGTCCTCTCCGGACACCATCTATCCTCGGATTAGTACCCGCACTGCGATCGGTCTTCTTCGATGGTCTACCACATCTACTCCTACCCTTTCTTGGAAGACTCACGACTCATATTTTAGGAACAAAATCTTTAATCCGCAATGCCCACACACACGCGCGTCTCTAGTTCTATAAGAGCTGTCCAAGATTTCCCAACGTCCTCCCCCGCGCCCGCAACCGCGGCGTCACTTCGCATTTCTCGCCGTCTCCAATCCTCCAAAAGCTCTTAAATGACTTCCATCGTGGTTGGTGGCAGGGATGGCCACATGTTGTCATATATTGACAGTGGTGCTCCGAGTGGCGATTATATTACTCTCTTCGCCATCCACGGCACCGCGTTCACTTGCAGTGGGTCTTTTGTATCTGGTCTCTTTCGGTCTCCTCGGCACCTTCTGATTGAGATTGCAGACGTGTTCCAGAAGATAATGGGCATCGCGGCCGCTTCCAGGGTCCGCATTGTTGCCCTGAACCGTCGTGACTACCCAGGCTCTACTCTGCTTTCCGATAAAGAAAAGGCAGTCCTGGACTCTGGCACAGACGAGGAAAAGGCTGAATTTCTCAAACAGCGGGGTCTAGAGGTTTCCACTTTCATAAAGTGTTTCGATGAGGAGAATCCCATATCTCCCATTAAAGGTGAAACGGGAGGGTTCGCGATTCTGGGGTGGTCGTTGGGATCCTCCATCGCGCTCGCAGCTGTCGCAAACTTGGATTCCCTTCCTACAGACAAGTTACAAACCTGGTGGGGAGATCATTTGAGAGCCCTCATCCTCTATGGTGTGATATTCTCTGTTACCCGCTTATGCCTGCAAGATATGACACTACTTCTTCACAGAGCCGCCCACTGTCGCTGTAGGGACGCCCTACGTCGAGAAGTTTTGGACTCCCCTCATCGACACCACCATGCCCGAGGACTGCCGCGTCCCCTTCTTCCTCCATTGGATTACATCCTACTTCAACCACGGGGATCTCGACAGCCGCAACATCGACGTACTATCCTTCGTTGTCCCCTCTCCCTCTCGTGCGCCTTCTATCTATGGTATGACCGAGGAGGAACTCGCCCACATTACCCACACACCGCCTACGCTCGGTTCCGACATGTCTTTCATGGTCTCCTCGGGGACTCCTATTAAGGCAAGCTACAAGAAAGCTTGCTATGACATGGAGATCAGGAAGTTGGTTCATAACATGAAGATCACGCTCCTCAATGGCGCCGCCACGGCACCTTTTTCCATTCTCGCGTTCTGGGCCATGCAAGATGATGACAAGGCAAATGGTGGCGGGAACATCGACTTTAAGATGCTTCCTGGGGTTAATCACTTCGTGCGTTTTCTGTGTTCACAGGGAGCTGCGCCCTGACCGCGTTGTACTGGGTTCATAGGTTCATGTGGCGGACCCCGAACTCGCGATGAAGACCTTTCTAGAAGCAATGTAAGTAGAGGAATGGTGGAAATTTGTACTCTATCCCACTGGCATATGTCGGTGCTTTTACGTGAATCTTGAGTGGATGACGGAATGCCTCTCTTGTTCTTCAACTCTCGCTTAGCACGCTTCGTTACGAGCGACTTCGAAAACCCCTTTCCTGGCGAACAAGCCTCCCACCTTCACGCGATGTCGATGTACTACTTGCCTAGGCTAGGCGAGCTTAATGGCATACTCTATATGATCAATCGGCGATGATGCACAAGGGCGGAGGAAGAACCACGGCTGAGTTTCAATGCATGTGTTACACCGAGTTGTGGTCACCCCTTACTCTCCATGACACCATCCTCCACTCGACCTAATACCGTCCCCTCTCGTCACGAAACTATCTCCTGTGAGGCATTTACACCTCCTACCCCCACACGACCATCATCACCGGTCATTGTGAACAGCTGTGAAGGGCCATCTCCCATGAGCCGCGGGAACTTCCCCCGTCCGCCCACGGCATCGCCTACGTGGTCACATCAGCCGGGCGCAACGACCGCAGAATCACAGCTGGAACTCACCGCACAATCCTCAACAATCGACTCCCTGCTCAACAGGGCGCTCACTGGGCTGCTGTCCATCGTGAGGCAGTGACGAACGAGGGAAAATGGAGTGGAACATAAAGCATCATGTACAGTTGATATCGCTATGTAACTTTTAGATCCCTTTAACATGTTCTATCGCCGTTCACGTGCAAATACTCTAGCACTCCCGAGCCTTCCTATCAGGAATCCACCGCCTCAACGACTTCAAGGGTGTCGGGGAGGTGTCCTTGCGGGATTTGTACTTGTGCTGTCGTTATGCTCTCTGCGATAGCTGACTGGGGTCGATTCCATCCATTATGAGACGAGTCTTTAGAAAAACCAAGGCTCTCAAGACTCACGGGATAAATTGAGGTATGCAAATGTGACCCTCTATGAACGAAGCGTGGAAGACCACGAGAAACATCGTCAACATCATCAAGTCCAGTGGCGCGGTCGACACGCGGTCGACGTATGTTGATTCTACAATATTTGGATATATCAGTGATCATGGCACACCCCTGGCGACTGCAAGACCCACGCTATCAAGACAATATTTGTGTACACTGTTGGAAGTGAGCGAGAGCTCGACTTTAGGACCATCATGGTGTAAACGACGTACACTGAGTGGCCACCATTGTAACAGAAGCCGCCACAGACCCCAAAGAGAGGGGCAGTGATAGCTGTGCGTAGCACTAATGTGTGATGAAAATTATACTCGAAAAGCTTAAATCCACTTACTAGCACAAGACAGGTAGTCGCGAGGATGCTGGTATGTTCGTCTTACTGAGTGCTCCCCTATATGAAGACTGCGAGACGGTACATACGTCGTGAGAAGTCCTGTGATGTGATTTCAAACTAAGCATATATCTGTACACTGGGAACGTTGCGTACCGGTGAAAACAATATATAATAGGAGACATTCAATGATGGAATTCGTGCTAGAATGTCGCAACGCATCGTCAGTCCACAGAGTTCTAGGGACATTGTATCCAGCTCACCTCTTGAATGTGGAGCGACTCTTTCGAAGGAATACAATCAACGGGATCGCCAGGAGCGCGTTGACTAACATATTCACCCCATACAGGGTCGGGAGTGGTATCTGTCCGGGGGATATATCCAACTAAGTACTACCGTGAGGATAGAAACTTGGACCAAGGCCGTGGCCCACCGCACCAGACCAACCCCAAGCATGTTTGGGAACACGGATGATCTGAAACTGTACGGAGACTCGTCTTCAGATGCGGTAACGTCACGCTCAAAGCGCGGATGTGTGGACCCACGAGTGAATTGCATTGACTGCACAATGCCGTTACTCTAATGTACAATCCGGTGGATATCGGCGGTGCTCACTACTGATGATGACTGGTTACTCAACGAAGATCATGAGTCGCATCATAATGAATAAATATAGAAGGGGGACTTACAGGCCTCCGCCACCATCAGGAGAAGCTGAGATAATACTATATGTCATCTATGTCCAGGCAAGGGTCGTAGACCGGGGAAGACTTACAGCGATGGAAACGATAGAACGATGCCATTTGCCCCCGACTATCGAGATAAAGTCAGTTACTAGCCGGGGAAAAGATCGCCGTTTGAACCTCGTAAAGCTCTGTATGCATGAAACCTGCAAGAGGATACATAATGTTGTTAAGTTGGATCATCGACGAAAAGATTAAGACTTTCCCGTCGCTCAATAGTACGTTGATAACCTGGAAACTCACGTACATTACGAGCTGTGTCGTGTGCAATGACATAGACGTACGTACAGCGGAAACGCTGAAGAACTACGCAAATTGTGTAAATGTTTCCTGCATTTATCTCCATCCGAAGACGTACGTTTGAAGACCTATGCCCACAGGTACTTTAGAAGAGTCATTTCACGAACTTTCAAGCAATAACTCGCCAGAATGGGCTGCCTAGAGCAATTGGGTCGGAAAAATTGCTAACAAGGCGAGTGTAGCTTCCAAATGATCAGCGGCGCTTACATGGACGCCCAGGTCCAGCATTCGCTCTTACCTGATGTGCATGGCAAGCACTACCTGTAGGGTAGTTGCTAGTCTGGGATAGGAATCGGGTAAGATAGTCTGAGTTTTTAGAGCGACAGCTACCAACATAAGCGACAAAGCCTGATGTAACAGGGGTTAAATGGTAATTCACCAGAGAATAAGCCGCACAGGGACGTACGAAGTACCGCATAGAGCGTGCGTCCTTTGGATGGGTACCCAAGTAGCCAAACGCTTGGCGTAGTCCTACCCCATATAATCTACACGCTTTCAGAGTGTTTTCATGGTCATACAGCAACGCAAAGAGCGCACGTTAGTTCGACGAACGTCCCCACCAAGATGGAACCATTGGCGTGTAGCAACGCTAACAACTCTGTGTTTAACGCTGGGGTACCGGTTAAGTCAGAAGACATTGTGAGAGACATGATGTGAGACTCGGAGTCGCAGGGCTCCGAGGCTACAAGTACTCATACGCTAGCGCTCCAGAGACGCCTCGCAGTATCAGAGCACTGCGTCCGACTTAGATCGGACTAGAAAGAGGGCAGCTTTCATCAGCGCTCAGGCGTAACTGACAATCCAGAGCGTGGGCTCATACCTACAGACGGAATGGACCAGTGTACAACTAGGCCTCGGAATGGTGTACAGAGACATTCCGGTCAACATTGACAGTGGCCGGACCATGGGAAACATCCTGGAGTGGCGGTTCGACCAGTGAGGGTGCTATCAGGCTGATGACTCCCATGGGACGGAAGCTAGTGTCGGATCTAGGAGTTGTCGCGTGTGAATAGCACCGGATTGCAGATACATCACGATCTATGCATGTAGTCATCAACGATTTCAGGTCAGTTGAGATTGAGTCTCAAAGCTAGAAGACCTTCGAGGGCCCGATATCTGCGAGAAGTTTAGCGGGCGGGTGACCGACACGACGTCTGCATGTGAATACTCCATTATCAATTATGCTGTAGGTCGATATCAGCGCCAGCGTATCAATTACTGGTAAGTTCGAGTCGTCCATAAATATACCGGCGATGACTGAGGTCACAAATGATAGGTCATGTGAAAACTCCAAGAACATATGAGTATCTGCACTTGTTCATTCTGGGTTCGAACCATCGGTGACAGAGAATTCAGACGGAGACCTCCGTCCCACCTATGACCTGGATCTCAACCGTAGCGCAGACGTGCCCGAACGAAGTCTTCTCGGGAATATGTGAGTGAAACCGTATTCAAAGTATGTGATTAAATAACCTAAAGACATACCTCGTTTTTGGTAGTGCGAGAGTTTTCGTGCACGGTTGCGAACCGTGGAAGGACGTGTGATGTGTCCCCGCTCCCATGTCGCTCAGACCTTGAAGTGTCTGCGCCATGTTGACGTATGTTGATTCTAAGATCAGTATGTCAGATGTCACATCATTTGTTCCTATTGTGTACACTGACGCAACCAGAACCACATTGGCATATACTGCGAAACTAGTTAGGCACCATCACGACGTAAAGAAACCACGTACGTTGAGGGGCCACTATGCTGAGAGCGACACTCAGGGTAGGGCTGACCTAAAGACGTTCCATCAATAGAACGTCGACCATGATATTTTAGCTTCGGCCACTTACAAGGATGAGACAGAGCACGGCAATAGCTCTGTAGTTGTCAACCAAATCAGATTGCGGAGCCATGAGGCGCGTCATAATTCGTACGTCGACAGAATCCCTGAAATAGATTCACCAACAGAAGATGGGAACATATCGTATCGTGGACTCACCGGTAAATACGACGTATAGCGTCAGCCACCCGAGTAGGGAGTTGGTGCTGCAGTGACGATAGATAGGGCCAATGTCCTAAGCTCAGTGTTCCACAACTTCCTCACCTGCCGAACGAGCTCCGATTCCGCCGCAAGAACAATACCAAAGGTATTGTCACCACCGCAGTCGCACCGATGTTCAATGCGTACATGATCGGGAGCAGGGTCTGTCCACAATGTAGCACAAATGTGAGTATCAGAACAAGAGCTGCAGAGGATACACATACCTTGTTGTATAAAAGTGTTTGCGTGACGCTAGGAGCCAAAAAGCTGATAGATCGTTCTGTTACTTGACCGGTATCCAAGCTGCAACGTGTTGATGAGACAAATGCGCTCCACTTACGCTTTTGTCGAGACATCTGAAATGTACATCAGTTATATAGTATGCTCTACTCGAGTCTACAACACTCACAAACGGCCAATGCTGTTACCAAGGTACGTGTTGTCAAAGATAATGACTCAACAACGTTCAACGTGCTCACAGACGCTTACCTCCTTCGGCGACCATAAACAACGCCTATGATCAGCGCAAACGTAAGACACAACCTCTTTCTCACACGGGTTCAAGGCACCCACAGAAAT
Organism: Porogramme epimiltina; assembly: GCA_900155495.1. Taxonomy (NCBI): domain Eukaryota; kingdom Fungi; phylum Basidiomycota; class Agaricomycetes; order Polyporales; family Polyporaceae; genus Porogramme; species Porogramme epimiltina. The sequence goes on along the minus strand of FTLJ01000085.1, from coordinate 9,266 downwards.
AGCTACGATAGCACTGTGCCATCGACCCCCCACTATAAGCGGAGATTCAGCTAGTGCATTCCGTGTTTTACAAGGTTGTCCCCAGCCGTACCCATAAAAGCACGATATGTATGGAATCTGCAGGGAATCGAATGATCATAACGGTCAGAGCCGCAGATCAGGATAGTCGTCCTAGAGCTTACCCATCGCACAGCAAGACAGATAAAGTCTAGAGTAGACCCTGAGTGAAAAAGGTATATATAAAAGTAGGTGGGAGCCTATACCGTCGACAAAGGGAGGAGCTGAAAGGCACGGTGATGACTTGTGAACTTGCGGCGAAAGGCTCTCATTCTGATAAGATATTGCTCACATCGGTTGACCTATATTCGAATGCATCAGTGCAGCCTCTTTCACGATTGTAGCAGCTACTCACCACGATTCTGCTTTCTGCACTACAGGGTCTGAGTAGTTGCCGATCAGGCGTGTATAGCTTACTCTATATCAGCACCACGGTAAGCGGCCTACAGTAAATGCACGCGCACCTTATGTGTATTCCCATCACTAGCTGAAGTGTATTTGCCAGTCTATAGCCCAAGATTTATAAAGCTTGGCGTTGATGGCATGCCACGTGAGGATAGTGAATGACTGACATGATTGCTAGCACCTACAACCCCGAATGTTTGTTAGCTTTCGCACTACTACATAGAGATTCGGACTACTTGCAAAATAATGCATAACACGATGATCCGTTCGATGGGTACGAGCATAGTGAAATGCTTGGTTTACTGCGATCCCATAAATCCTACAAATTTCGAGGACTCAGCAGCCGTTTACAATCTCAAGAGGTAGGAAATGATACAGACACGAGCCCGAGGAACGTCCCCACTAGGATTGCTCCATATACTGAAAGTAGCAGATCTTGCGGTTTTGCTGACATCAGGTTAGGGGGGAAGGGCACTGCAGGGGGTTCCACGAAGAGGATGGACCCCCTTGAGAGTTTTAAACTTACTTGTAGACAGACCGCAGCGCGTTGATCGAGATGGGGATTGAATAAGAGAGCAGTGCCGAGTCTGACGTCGTGGGAGGGTTGCACATAGCGCTGCCAATATCAAATATCTCCGACGCGGTTTTTGTGTATGTGGAAAGAGAGCTGTGTCAAGGATACACTGGAGAGCGAGTCAACGAAGGTAAAAGTTCCGATTCCTCAGGTTCAGGAAGCCAAGTTGGATGTATGTCCTGTCACAGAGGCCTAGGCATCCGGTGCCCACCGGAGAATCGGAGGACACTTGTCGGAAGGTTTGGGAGCTTCATGTGGAATATTGACGCTTCAGCAGATAGACTTCATAATGGACGCGCATACTGGGGCTAGTGTCTCGTTCAGCATCGCCTGCCTCGAACTCTGCACCGCAACATACTCTAGGAACAAGAAGAAGGGGAGCGGCGACTTTCCGCCAGCACGCCTGGACCATGTGGGCGCCTCTCCCGCCACGTGATACACGAGGTGACGCAATTGGGCGGCTGCCACCGTAGGCCGAGGTACCTTGCCAACTGCACCGTTGTCAGCTATTAGCGGCCCCATTTGCTCAACGCTCTGGGAAATGCTGGCCATACGGGACAGACCTGAAAGGCTCCGGTATGCTCTTCTCTTCTGCCTGTACGCATATTTACTTAAGATGAGGGTTCGTTCTTAGGCATGATGTCCCTAAAGAGCGACGCGCGCGGATGCACTAGTGGCCTTCGTAGCCATCGCTCGATAAATCTCGCTCTCGGATGAATCGTACCTCCTTACATCCCTCCATCGTACTACATGTTCCGGACAGCTCAAACTGTGAGGTCATGCTTACAGGAATCTTCATGAGCCAGTGATCATGATGCGACCTTGCCCGGATATTGCTCCTCCGGCGAGTATGGTCAGCCTCGATCATCGGGTTAGCGTCAGCCCCCTTCCGTTATAATGCTCCACTTCCTCTCGTCCGTCCTTCATTCCTCTTTCCTCGTCTCGACGACGTCTTGTCTTCACTCCCCCTTCATTTTTGCTGTCTGGCTACAGCTCTCCTTCTACATATTTCCAACGTTGTGTTATAACACTCTGCTCTCTCTCTCTTGCATCCCTCCTTTCGCACGGCCGATCATGTCTACCGCTCTTCCCTACCTGTCCCTTTTCACCTCCCTCGCAGGCATCAACCTTCGGAAGATCGCTCTCCTTTCCCTTCTCGCCTCTTACAAGATCACCGATACATCCGCTATCGCCCTGCCCGAGTCACAGTCGGTGGCAGCAGCCATGAACGAGAACGAGCCATCTCTCGACCTCATTTCAGCCAACTCCGCGGTAGCAAGCCCTGCCAAACCAGTCTTCGCGCACTTTATAGTTGGCAACACGTACGATTATAATGTTGACGACTGGCTTAACGGTGCGCGCCTCTCTTTCCATGCGTCTCATACGTGTGTTCATCAAATGTAGACATCACACTCGCTGCCTCTAAGGGCCTCGATGCCTTCGCCCTCAACATAGGCAGGGACAATTGGCAAATCGCACAGGTCGCGTACGCCTATGCTGCTGCCCACCTCTACAACTCCCAAGCATCCAGGTCCAGCACTTCGCCGTTCAAGCTCTTCCTCTCTTTCGACATGTCCTCCTTCCCCTGCGCCTCCGCAGATGATGCCACCCCTCTTCAGCGCTACATCGACAAGTACAGCAGGAACTTGAGCTCGATGCGAGTCAATGGGCATATGCTCGTTTCGACATTCGCGGGCGAGTCGTGCACGTTTGGGAGTAATCAAGGACTAAACGACGCGTGGACGCGAGCTGTGAAGCCGGGCGGTGGCACCATTCCGAACATCTGGTTCGTTCCGTCGTTCTTCATTGATCCGACGACGTTCCCGAGCATGCCTGTCCTTGATGGTGCATTCCAAGTGAGCATCTCCTTTACATGACGTTCGCCTGTGGCGCTGACAATGTGTTAGTGGAACTCCGGGTGGCCGATGGACGACAACGACATCACCTTCACACCCGACTCGTTGTACATCTCTAACCTTCACAGCCCCCAGACGTACATGGCAGCCGTCTCTCCGTGGTTCTTCACTGTGCGTCCTTCCATTTTCGTACCCCCAGCTAACTAACGCTCTCCCCGTCCATAGCACTACGGCCCGGACACGTACAACAAGAACTTCATCTACCGTGGGGATGACTGGCTGTTCGCTGAACGATGGGAACTTCTCTTCCAGAACCGCGATTCCGTTCCTCTCGTCCAGGTCGCCACTTGGAATGACTACGGCGAGTCACACTACGTGGGCCCCATAGAAGGGATCCAGCCGATGTCCAACGCTTGGGTGGACGGCTTCGATCACCAAGGTGCGTCAGCTCCTCCGTCTTCTAGTGCCCGCGCAGTTGGCTGACGTGATGGATAGGCTGGCTGGACCTGATGAAGTACTATATCACGGCGTACAAGACAGGATCGTACCCGACCATCTCCAAGGACCGCATCTTCCTCTGGGCTCGTCTTTACCCAGCTCAGGCTGATCCCCCTGCGGGTGCGGACCCCGTCGGGCGCCCTGCTCACTCAGACTGGGTGCGTTCTACGTAATTTTTCCTCCCGCCGTGAGGCTGACATGTACGCTAGACCGAGGACTACCTGTGGGCGATCACTTTTCTCACGTCTCCAGCGAGCGTGACTTTATCGTGCGGCGACTCGACGATGACGACAGACGCTCCGGCGGGGCTGACGAAGCTGAAGCTTCCGCTCTCGACGGATTGTGATGTACAGGCGACGGTGGTACGGGGGCAGTCGACGGTGTTGGACTTTGCACCTGCCGGATTCACTTTCAGCACGCACCCGCCGAAGTACAACTTCAACGCATTCGTCGCGGCGTCGCCAGCATAGGACCCTGGATCATGGCATTTGTATTTCGCATTCATACCCTCTGTAGCCTTAGCTCCTAATACCATCTTGTTTGTATACACACCTCACCGAGCGGCTTAGCCATACCTTTCACTATCCACAGCTCGTTAGCGTCATTCCGTGTCCTAATGGAAGGACTTCGCGGGCCACCCGAGCTTCAGCCAGGGACTCCGGACTCCGTGGGGATCGGGTTCAGCCTGACACGGTCACATGCATTCCGCGTGACTACTGACTTGCAAGCGCCCGTTGCCGGATGATGCGCTAGCGCTCCTGGAGTTGTTGCCATTTGCTTTCGTCCGATTCCTCTTCTTGTCCACGACACTGCGCAGGTCTCACCCTTCATCGTCTTCACCATTGGATATACCCCAAGTATCACTACAAACAGCAATTCTCTTCTCTCATCAGATGCTTTCAATCTCCCATTTCCCGCTCGAAATTAAGGAATCTATATGTCACTGGCTCATCCATGGGCAGCACATTCACGACGATGAGGAAGAAAATGCATCCTGGGGTATCGACACTGTCTTTTTGCTTGCATCCACGTCAAAGGCCTTCCATGAACCTGCATTGAACGCATTGTGGCAGATCATTCCTTCTGTGGCACTCCTCTTCTATACACTGCCACGTGAATGTTACACTCGGGCACGTATGAAGGGCTACGAGCATTACACCCGTTTCGTAAGTGACAAAATCCGTGCCATTTCGTAGTGGTTTATGCTTATATGCCCTAGAAACTAGCTCGACCTCTTCAAGAGTCCGACTTCACGCGATTTCACCTATACTCGCGACGCGTCAAGGTCCTGAGGAGAGATGCCGCTTGCGTACACTTATACCCGAAGATCAGGTACTTCTTCATCCACCATCAATCCCTTTCAGAACTTGGCGAGTTCGCCACTGCCCACGGTTGGAAAATTCTACCCAACGTCCGCGAACTCGACTACTGTCGCGGGGTCCCCAACTCACTCCAAATCTGCCGCTACCTCCACTTCCTGTGCGGACCCAAACTTCGGGTCTTCAACGTCAAAACATACAGCTCCCTTAAAGACACCCCTCAATCCGAAATCCATTCCCGTCCTGGAGATCATGTCGACCACGAGGAGGCTGTCATCGACATGTGCGCATCGTTGAGCAAAAACTACCCTCAGCTAAGGGAGTTCTCTATTGGAGTCAACCCGAGTAGTATGCCTATTGTATCCGCGGTCATAGAATCAATATGCAGTTTCAAGCATCTCGCGAACCTCCGCTGCTGCGGAACAACACTTCCCCTCCCAGTCAAGGCTTTCGTTCACATTGCTCTCCTTCCATCCCTGCGCACCTTCAGCTTCGCGGCAACTGATATCTATTGGACTAATTCCCAGTTTTGGCTACTGGATCACAAGCCTCGACCCAAGCTTTTTCCTGCTCTCCAGGAACTCGGTATCGTCACGTTGAGCTCGTCGTTCGCGGCCAAGCTCCTTTCCTACGTGGGATCCCGTCGCCTCACCCGTCTTGTTCTGAAAGTCGTCCGTGATATTCCTCGAAAGGACGTTCTCCGGCTTCTCGAGGCAATCGGTAACATCGACGCATCCGACGTCCTCGAGCATCTCTACATCCTCCTCGACGTTATGTCGAACGACGGGCAACCGGGCGACCCTGCCCCGATCACCGGGAAGACGCTTCAGCCCCTTTACGCCCTCGATCGCCTGACGCGTATCCAACTCGATATCCATTGCCCGTGGGGCGTAGACGACGGCGACCTACATGAAATGGCGTACACGTGGCCAATGATGACCGTACTCGAGCTGGGCATCGAGCGCCCTTGGAGGGGCTCATCGGCCAATAGTGTCCTCGAGTTGCCGCCCCCGCGACCAACATTCTATGGGCTCTTAATGCTGTCCAGGTGTCTGCAGCTGAAGACACTCGGGCTGGAGTGGAACACAGACGTGAACAGTCCTGAAGCGCTGATGGTCCAGGAGGATTTCAGTCGACCGCGGCCTGATATCTGCATGCTAGGCAGGTTGCGGATAGGACTCTCGCGTGTCCTGCCGGGGGATGAATACCGCGTTTCGGGGCTGCTGGCGAGGCTGTTTCTAGACTTGAAGATCATCGAGACAGGCTGGGGGGCCTTGTGGCGCGAGGAAAGGACGCGGGCACAGGAGCGCAAGGCGAGCGAAGGGGAGGCGTACGTGGCGGATATGTCGGTGGCGGAGCGGATGCGGTCCTACTTGGACATCCACACGCGATGGCAGGCCATCTCACAGTTCGCGCAGGAGTGCGGGTTTGTACGGTACCAAGAGCGGAACTGGTACTTCAGCAACTACGAGCGGGGCTACACGCCGAGCGACGAAGAGTAGACCGGGGACCTTGACAGCAGGAGATGCGATTTGTAGGTATGGCATTTCAAGAGTACCGTAATACAGCTGCATTGCTAGTCTGCCAATTGTGCGCCCTGGGATTCAACAAATCTCTAGCGATGCCCCGCCAGTGTACAACGAAGTCAATCGGAGTGCCCATGCGGCGGGCCTGTCCGCGTCCAGAGCGCCGCGGGACCGAACAGAGGCTGTAGTTCGATTTCGCCCGCCGGCGCTTCACACGCTAGGCAGCTATCCTCGACGTCGAGAGCTCAACGCAACTCTCCCGGTGCTACTCCCCATGTTTGTCCCACTCGTCATACGACTCCGCATTGGTCATTCATTCTGGGTGCAGTGGCGATAATCACAGTGAGTGTATGCGTTCTCATCCGTTGGTCAAGATTCTGACATGGACTCGCCGTCAGCCTCCTCCGAACATGCGCTACGCCCAAGCAATGCGTGCACACACTGTCAGCCTCGCCTGACATGTTAGCCTCCTGCAAATAAGCAAGTCCTCTTCGCCGTCCTCCTTTCTCCTTGCCCGTGTTCTCGTTCCCCTGCGTCCCCCGTCCCCATTCGCTCTCATATACTCGCTCTTCGCTGTTACCATCCCATTCTCGTCATTCAGCTCGATGCTTTTCAAAGACCTTTCTCATTTCATTCACAACAAAAGGCTCGGCCTGGCTGCCGACAATAAATCCACCCGTCAAGGTGCCTCTTACTCCAAGCGCCTAGTACGTCTTCTGTTCTCAGCTCCGTCGTGTCGTCCATATTCAACGCTGATATCCTCACGTGTCTCAGGGAGCCGCTGGCGTTCAAGTCGTCGTCGACGCGAGCAAGCATGTCCCCACCGGCGTCGATGTCCGTGTCCAGATGATGCTCGGGGCTGACGGCCAGATCGTGAGCTGTTTTCCTGCTATATTGCTCTCTACAGCTATTAACCATGCGCTGTAGCTCGCCTGCAACCTCCAGCACTTCGAAGGCTCGCCACAGTCCGCAAGCTCAAGTACCGCTCCATCGCCCCAAGCACCACCAGCTCGTCTACTTTCCTCTCGACTCCTCGATCTCGGTCACATCAACATCGAGGCCGCTCGTCGCATCCACCCCAAGCCTGCCCTGCCGGCTCTCTCACTCGACGACTTCGTCCCACACAAGGTCCTCGGAGCTGGCGGACAAGGCTCAGTTCTCGCTGTCGAGCACAAGGCGACAGGGAAGATGTGCGCGCTGAAGACGATCTCAAAACACACGCTGACCCCGAGCGGGGTCAAGTTGGTGCTGACGGAGCAAGCGACGATGAAGGAGACGGCCGGGTGTCCATTCTTCCCTCGGCTTCTAGCAAGCTTTGAGACCGATTCTGAGTTTTGTATTGTTTCTGTACGTCTTCTTCCCTCCCTCTCCTGGTATGTGTACGGCGGCTGACGGTGACCATCGGACAGGATTTATGTGCCGGAGGAAGCCTGAGGGAGAAGCTGTCGAGGGAGGGGTGCCTCGAGCCATTCGATGCGAAGCGGATCTTTGCCCAGTTGGTGCGTTTCCCGAGTGTGCTCGAGTCCTTCGCGGTGGTCGCTGACTACATGCGCAGGTTCTGGCTGTGGAGGAGCTGCACAAGCGTCGGATCATCCACCGCGACATCAAGCCCGACAACATCCTGCTCACCGAAGAGGGCGATGTCGTCCTCGCCGATTTTGGCATCTGTCGCCCATTCGGCCGCGACACGGAGGAGCATCCGTGGACAGTTCTCGGCAAGGAGAAGAACAGGCCTGGTCTGCACCACATCTTGGGAGACAAGGGCGACAACAATGATGCTCCAGACATGACGGAGCGGTGTTGCGGCACACGAGTGTACTCTGCTCTCGAGGTGTGGATGAAGAAACAGTACACGTTCTCTGTAGACATCTTCAGCCTTGGTGCGGTGCTGTATGAGGCCCTCCATGGGAAGGTGGGTCATCGTCCCTCGATTCTCTCGCTTCCGTCTTCTTACTGATCGCGACGGTGACGCAGCTGCCATACGGGGTGGACTACCGGGAACGCGACATGGAGGTGATACTGGAGCAGATGACGACGCAGCCGATCTTTGTCGGAGACCACGTCGACAGCTCGATGCACCAGTTGATTTACATGGTACGCTCTTGTGTTGTCACAACGCCTATCTCGGCTCTGAGCTAACACGGCTGGTAGATGCTGGACAAGGACCCGTCTCGTCGACCGACGCTGGGGCAGATCAAGAGTCACCCGGCGATGTCTGGCATGTGAGTACTTCATATTGCGCATCTGCGCTGGTCATCTCACTGAGATTGCCCGTGCAGCGACTGGAAGAAGCTCGCTTCTCGTCGCTTCCCTAAGCCCATCTTCGCTTCTGCGGCTCAGTTCAAGCCGGTACGTCGTCTTTCCCCTAGACTCATGGGCGCGATTGGACTAAACGTCTCCGCAGACCGAAGACATCAAGAACATCCCCAAAGGAGCACCCTACAAGGAGGGACAGGAACCCCACTTCTGGTTCCAGTACACCTCGCCCTCCCTCCACTCTGCCACGAAGAACCCACTCGTCCAGTCCCTGCGCAAGAAGACCGCGAAGTGGCACAAGGCGACCCCGACCCCCGCGACGCCCCCGCCCTCGCCGACGCCCAGCCCGGTCTTCAACGAGCTCGCAGCCGCGTTCGCGAACCCCCCGCCGCCTTCCTGGTCGCCGTTTGCACCCTACCCGCAGCCGTACAGGGGAACGATCTCCAACCGTCGCACAGCCTCCGCGACGCTCGTCCCCTCTCCCGGCTCGGGAACGGGCACTTCAGCCACCGCGGTCGCAAGGCTGTCAGCGGCCCCGTCAGCAGCCCCGTCAGCAGCCCCGTCAGCAGCCCCGTCAGCAACTCCCTCGGGGAGCACCACGCTCCGCCCGTCGAGCTCGACACGCCCGTCACCCTCGAACCCCACGCCGAAGTGCGCAGCATCGTACACTGCGCTCCAGCCCCACCCAACAATTTCGTCCACGACCCAGCGCCCGTCTGTGGTCTCCGTCGTTCCGTCCCCTGGAGGGAGGACGTTGGTTGACCCCGGCGGTGCG
>FTLJ01000084.1:0-32441 GCA_900155495.1 Porogramme epimiltina | reverse complement strand
AACCCGGTTATGCCGCGCAGGGTGCGCGTGTGACGGTACACGAAGCCGGGGGGCACGGAGGGGAGCGGGAGGGCGGGGTCCACCACCATGCTCGTAAACATGGGATCGGCGAAGAGGGGAACAGAGGTGGAGGGTGGAGCGGGGGCCGCGGCGCGCTGAAGGGCCTTCGAGGGGGATGACGAGAACGGCTTCGAGGGGGACGACGAGAACGGCTTCGAGGGGGACGACGAGAACGGCTTCGAGGGGGACGACGAGGGCGGCTTCGAGGAGGACGGGGACGGCTTCGAGGGGGACGACGGGGACGACGAGGACTCCAACGAGGGCGGCGTTACATTGACTGAAATACAACATGGATCGTTAGTTAGCATAGGAAACCGTGAAAAACGACTTACGGGCGAGGAGAGCTGCGCGGACATCATTGATGTCCCCGTTGTAGAGCTTCTCGGATTCGCCTTTCGTCACCATATACGCGATGGCGTGCCCAAACGTTGGGCACTTGCGCCAGATCGGTTTGGTGACGCCGTTGACGGTGTTCACGGCGTCGTCGCTGAATATACGCAGTAAGGATCTCCCGTCTGCGAGGGAGAAACGGAGAGAGGGAGGGAGGGAGGGAGGGAGGGAGAGAGAAAGAGAGAGAGAGAGACGTACTAGGAGGTCAAGATACCTGTCCAGGTACCGAATAGCACACAGTAGAACCCCTGCCTCTCTCCCCTAACCCAATCCGCCAGAATCGAAGACGTTCCTGTTGACGATAGCGCGACGTAGATCTGCTCGGGGACGGAAGTCGATGCCTTCATCAGGCGTATGGCCGGCTCGAAGGTCATGACCTCGTCCGCGAGATCCCTCGAATCGACCTTGATAAGAACCGGGAAGGCGTTGGAAAATTTGCCCCCCCGTGAAAATGGCCTAGACGTATCGGGGAATGAGGGGGCCAAAACGGCGATGAACAGTGGATCAGTGAGCAAGGACCGGACTTACTCTGTCCTCGTCACCCTGCACTTTCCCTTGGGCCCTTCCCCAAGTATTACGTAGTACGGGCCGTCGTCTTCTTCACTCATAGCGCTTAGAAATGTAGAGGGGGGAGAGACGGTGAAGCGGGAGGCAGGAGGAAACTGGGAGGAGGGAGGCGCGAGGGAGGTGCGAGGCGAGATTGGCGCTGAGCGCGAGCAGCCAATGCATTCAAGACGTCTCGCGCTGTGCCGGCGCGTCATGCACGCTTGATGCTCGCGCCGCGCACGAGTCAATGCATGTGTTCCCAGCGTGACGCTGGGAATTATCTCACGTATGTTGCTTCTAGACGCTACTGATGATCTTTGAGAGTCACCAGATGCGGAAGCAGTGATACCAATACAATAGCAATACAAAAGAATGTCCAAAACAGGCGGCAGTGCGTGTGCTGCCGCGTCTACGTCAAGTTACTCGCGAATTCCAGTACTCGGTTCGCCGCTTCCACGTCCTCCTCATCCGGTTCGTCTGTCTCCTCCTCCTCGTCCTCCTGACCATTATTGATTCCTGCGACAGTGAACGCGTGAATGTTTTGCGCGTGAACCGGCAAGTCCGACGTACCAGTGAGCACCAGCTCGGGCGCGCCGGACTCCTGTGACGAGCCCTTAGGCACGCCGGGGGTCTTCGCGCCCGAGTACCCCGGAAGTGCGTGAATCTTCCTTATCACGCCCAGCTGACGTGCGTTGATCAGCTGTCTGCGAACGGCCATATCCCTGAGAGCTCCCGCAATCGGCATCCCTTCGGCTTCCGCGCGACGCACGGCCTGGTCGAGTTCCGCGTTCTCGTGGAGGATCCAGGTGTGCAACCGCCGTACCTCCACATTCGCGCGACGTATTTCCTCGCGCGCGCGCTCGATCTTGCGCGCCTTCTTCATGAGCGGTCGGACCGCCGCCTCTGCCCATCTCTTGTTCTGCAAGTCGTTGCGCGTGTCCCGAAGGAGCTCAAATTGCTCTACGAAACTGTAGTGAGTCACCTTGCTCCAGTCGAGTTCCGGTTTTCTGAGCTCCCTGGCAGCGGTATTGTATGTGTTTACTGCATTACGAATTGCTTTTGAACGGCGTTGGAGGGACTGGGAAATGTGTGTCCGGACTTTGTAGGCTATGGAGGATTTTCGGGTTAATACATAAAGTTTACATTGATGAGCGCGCGAACGTCACCTGTTCCTGCGATATTCATGGTATTCAGCTCGAAAAGGCGCTGTACCACGAGGCGTTGAAGCTCGTCGAGCGCGCGACGGTACTTGCGCTCCGCTATGTGCCGCGCGGTCTCGATGTACTGAGGGTCAGTAGGCTGCCAGCGCTGTTGTATTCCCATGGCGAGCTCCAGCGTCTGGACCTGCCTGAGAATTGTCTGATGCTTCTCGTGCATCATGCGCTGCGCGCCTTCTAATTTCCGCGTGCGGGAGACGTCGCCCTGGTATGTAGAACTGCCGTACTCATAGTCCTCGGGGATTGACGTCACAAACGCCTGCAGGGCGGCGGACGATCGGTCCCTGAAAATCAGGTCAGCGATCGTAGGTACGCGAAGATTCCGATCGCGGGGTAACTTACTCGGCAGCGCGGAGCTCCTTCAGTAACGTGACATACTCGATCGCCATGACGTCACCTTCGGGCTCCTGACCGAGGGTCGCGAAGTACTCGACTTCCTCGCGCTCCCAGGTTTTGAGGTCTTCTGTTGTGCAGCCCAACTTCTTGAGGTCTTGATCGACCGTAGCGGATGTCTTGGTAATGATTTCGAGCGCTTGTCTGTAGTCATTGAAGAGCATAGTAGCAATGTTACTATACTTATCTTCATCCCACTGCTGAAAGAGCAAGTCGATGAGCACTCGACGGAGGTACTTGCTCGCGTATCGGATCACGGGCGCCAGGACGTTTGACCAGCTAAAAACACGCTCCATGCCTTCCATATCCGCTAACCCGGCCCCTTTGATGACCGAGGGATGGTGGACGGTCTGGCACTTGTGGCTGTGCGAATAGCCGTGGAACGCGTTCACACACGAGCGGCATCCGCGGGTGGCGAATTTCTCGCCGAGGGAACTCTTGGCAATAGTCCCGCCGAACGTGCAGCCAATGTCGTACCCAACCAGAAGAGCTTCTTCGAGAACCTCGAGAAGCATCGCGATGATAGCGAGAGGATATTTGGCACTGAATGCAAAAAGTTAACAACGCATAATTGAGTCACGTGATACTCACAGTTCCCCGCTTCGGATCATATCGACGATCCATAAAATTAGACCATGGCGACAAGACGCCGCGAAGATGCCGGTCTCGTCGAAAATTCCCCACATCCGCTTCTTCTCATCGCTTGCCGCCGACTTCCAATTCTTGGTGCAATTGTTCAGGGGATCGTCCGCGCCGTCCGCTGGCGTTCCCTCCAGGTCCCCATCATCAACCCAGTCCGAGTCCGAGTCCGAGTCATCGGCGGCATGGGTTTGCGCTTTAACTTCATCTTTGAACCGGTCGACGAACTCCGTAGGTAAAAAATAGTCGCTGTCGGCGAACTCGCGAAGATCGGCAACTGCCCGATCGCCGATCTTCGCTACTCGCTTTAAGGAGTTATTCCCGTCCATGCAAATTATGCGCTTGTAGTCCAGCTCCGCCTCGTCCTTGAGCTAGCTCACGTTATCAAGCTGTAATGGATAGTGTATATGTGATGCATACCTCATAGGAGCATGCAGGACAAGCATGTTTGACGCGCCAGTTCGGAGTGTCCCGTCCGAGGAACGCGAGCACCTGGCGATCAATGTTCCTGAGGATCGTGAGAAAGACCTCAAAACAGGCGCTCAGGGCATCTCGGTAGCGTCGGCAGTAAGGAATCTAAATGAAGTAATTAGATGTATTCCGAGGGAAATAGTGTGGTGACTGCACGTTGTATGAGTCACAGATGACTTTTGCGAACGCTTCGAAGCTGAACGATGGCTTCCGAAGGCGAAGGGTGCGGAACAGCGCCAGTGTCTTGAAGGAGATTGCAAGAGACACATGAAGGGGTGATGCCGCGAGGTACCCTGCTTGAGCGAGCGCCACCGGGGTTCGTTGATCTGCGTTGCGTAAAAACGTACGCCGGTTTTCAAGCGAGTAAATATCGAGAACTTCAATCTCGATATCATAGCTAGTGTCGCGATTCTGCGACGCGGCTGGAGTATCAGTTTCCGCCTAGATGTCGTGAGCGAAGATTTGATTATGTTATCGGGACGGGTAACTTTACCTCCGGTCCGATATTCACGGGGGCCGCTTGATCACCGGGGGTGGGGTCCGGACCGTTCTCGGGGTTCGGCTTCGCGGGGGCCGTGGGATACTTCCATGAAAGGTAGGCCGCGGTGACCTCGTCGATCACCTCCTGCCAACCCGCATGATATTTCTCAAGGCGTTCTTGCCATGATCGCGGGTCGGAATGTTTATAGGGTCGATATCTTTGTGAACAAAATAAGATGGCATAACAATATAGGTGCGAGAAAACGTACGGATGGGACATAAGATCCCGGAGCGCGTGAACTAGCGCCTCACCGGGGTCCGGCGCTCCGTCGATATCCATGGCCTCCGCTGCTGATTGCAGATCATCGTAGGCCTGGTCGTAGGATAGATCAACGTCCTCGAAGCCGTCCACTTGTCCGTCACGCAGCTCTTCAATACGTTGGAGAGTGCGTCCACTGAGGCCTAGTTCTCGTGAGGATGAGAGGCCGCGCGAAGCGTAGAAGCACACATACCAGCCAGCTGTTCTCTCAGCTTCTGTCGCGATTGCTCGGCAGCCGCCGCGAGCGCCTTCGGTTTCATCACCTTCTTTTTGAGGGTCGTACTTCCTCGCGAAGACGATCCCTCTAACGTAGTTCGCGACGTAGTTCGCGAAACGCCAGGATACCTCTTGCCCTTGGTCATGGTGTGGTGTACAGTTGGTGAAGGGAGGCGACAAAAAAATCACATCCTTCGATTATCGCATAGACCATCATAGATACATGAGGCGTTTACTATATATGGCAGTCGCGCTATCAAACACGTGCCTGAGGTGAATTTGAAGGTCAATACCATTACACTTCGTATATATATCTACACACGCTACAATATAGTAGATCAAAACTCAAAATCCCATAGAGATGAGATAGGCAGCAGGAAGTAGAAGTTTTTGAGGCGGGCGATGCATCGGGAGGGCGCACCGCACCATGAGGCGTTTACTACTTTTGGTAGTCGCGCTATCAAACACGTGCCTGAGGTGGATTGGAAGGTCGATGCCATTACACTGCGTATACATCTCTACACAGGGTACAGTATAGTATATAATTATTAAAAATCTTACAGCAGGCGAGATAGGGAGGAGGAAGTAGAGGTTTTTGAGGTGGGCGACGCGTCGCGCAGGAGGACGCGCCGCACCCCACGTGATCACGCCCCTGGCGCCGCGCGCGCGCGCGCTCCGATGACGTCATCTTTGTCTTGTGTGTTTGATGTCCCTCCCTCCTCCTCCCCCTGCCCCGCCCCCCTGTTCTTTGTTCTGTAGCGCTTATATACTGTGTACCAAGGCTTGTATATATATTATTCGGTCATACTAGGACAAAGAACGGAGGGAAACGGCCAAGAACTGGGGGAGATACCGAGCTCGCTGTGCCAGACAGCGAGCTCGAGTGATCGGGCGGCGTCGGGGGCTCGGCGCGCCCTCGCCGTTCGGCAAGGGGCGGCAGGCGGGCGGCAGGCGGGGCGGCAGGGCACGCACCAGGAGCCTTTGCCGCTGTTCTCCCGAGCTTATCTAAGGGCGATTTATTCGCTTTTATTGGATAGCTGGTGTACAAGGGCATTGGAGGCTAGTTAGCCTGTCATAGGGGGGGGCGTACGACAGGCTAACTAGCCTGGTAACCAGTGATGTCGAGGTGATTCCAAGGCGTGAACGTCAGGCGTATGGCTCACCGGAAGCGTCCACGGCCCTATCTGACGGAGGGCTCCATGGCTGGCGGCTGCTGATGGCGGGACCAGTGTCGGATTGGTCAGGGAGGTGCACAGACGAGGGCGGAGGGGCGTCGGACGGGGGTCAGACATCGACGGGCCCAAGCGAGGACCCCAGTCTATGCGCACGGTTCGCTTCCCTTCGGCCAGCCCAAGACCGGCACTTCGAGTTCCTTTTGCGACGCCGAAGACACCGAGGGCGGGCCCGGCACCTCGTGCTCCACCAATCACAAGCACATCTCTCGTTCTGGACATCGACGAGCTCCTACGTGCTCTAGTTCTACCCCCGCCCCCCGCTGGCTCCTCGCCGCCCAACCAGGTTCCGACTGCATGAGCTAGCCGCACCACGGGACCTGCCCCGGCTGCGGTGGTCGATTCACGAGCACGGTCTGTCTTGGGCCTGTCCGCGCGCCGCCCATGAAGGTGGCACAACGCTCTAGTCTGCGACTGCCTAGCCCATCCCGCCGTCACGGTGCTTCTGGGTCCCTCTGCCTCGCATACTGTTATCCCCTATGTTCGGAAAGTACATCGCCGTCAATGCATTACACCCCAAGACAATCAACGGAGGTACATCGCGATCCCGTAGCATTGCTCGGGGACATTGTATATGGCGCGAAGCGCTATGTGATGTACCAGGCAGACGGCTCGTACGCGTTGCGCCATACATTCGTGCTCGAACGCGCCTGCCTGAATGGTCGAGGGGAGCGCGGGAACTTGCCTGTGTCTGTAGCTTTGTTCGTAAATGGTTGAGTCAACTATGAGTCAACAGAGCGATGATCGTGGCACTCCGTGACCTTTAGGCTTTCTCTGTATTGAAACCATCAAGCCCTCTAACAGGACTCTCCACGCGCCGTCCTCGGAAACAGCTACAGAAATCGGGGTCAAGATAAATTCGATGGGGTCGTTCAATTGGTTACACTCACAACCACACGAATCGACAACTGCGATCAAAGCCACAGAGGCTACTATGACACCATGCGTTGAAATCCATCCAAGGTGGAAGACCGCACATCCACCAAAACTGTGCTGTAACGGCCGGGGTATTGGAGAGCGCGAATACGGGACGCCAAGGCCGAAGAAAAAGTCTCCTTCACGCATCGCGTGAGTATGCGCCTGGGCACGCGCAAGCAGCTAAAATCACAACATTGGTCGATGCCAAGGGCTAAGGCAGGGGACGAAGCGCGTTGAGACCAAGGGAAGAAGGGGTCAAAAAGAGGGCGACGTACCTATACGAGGCGGCGCGTCCGTTGTGTGTGGCAATGAGCGTGGTGGAAATATCGACCCGCGTGCACGTCAGAGGACTTCAAGTTGCGTGCGCAGACACGGAGGGGCAAAGAAATACCGTACTGTAAACACGGGGAAGAGATGAATGCAGAGGAGGACGACGCACCTGAGGCGATCGCCCCTCCACCGCTCGCCGTATGACTCTCTGTTCCCTCTACCGCTATCTCCTCTAGCATTTCATGATAATATACGCAACCAGACGGTCGCCACTGAGACAAACAAGCAAGGGAATGGCCGGGGAGCGACGGAACAGGAGTAGGAGAGGAGTAGGAGGAAACCGAAGCCGCTGAGCATTGCGGATGGTGGGGTTGGCTGTGCCTGGGAGGGTTGCTATCTCGTGAGTGCAACGGCGGAGAGTGGGGAGCGTGTTAGGATATACGGACACTCACTGGTAGTCGTGCGGCGAAAAGCGCGGGACTGGCGGCGCGTAGCGCGGGACCGGAGCGTTTAGAGTTGTGGCTGGGGTGTTTGAGAAGCATCGCTAGGGGTGGGCCGTGCGACAGACATCGACGGGGAATCGCAGCGAACAGACTAGGTGGGCACACGTCCGGAGCGACAGAGACGAGCAGCAAGACGCCCGGCGACAAAATGGGCACGGGCGCCAAGACTACTATCGACTCCCGGGCCGGAAGGCGCATGTCGTCCAGACTCCACATGGCATCGTTCTCGTTTTCTTTCCTCGCCACCTCGATCTCAACATCCTCGTCCCTCGCGTCCGCCCGTCTCAATCTCCACTGCCCCCCCCTGGTCCTGACCGGCACCCGGAACCAGTGCCCGATTGAATGGTTTCCCATGCAACGTATTGTATGTTACTGTGTTTTCCACCCCCCAGTAATCGAGTTGACTGTCCAAGTCACTACGACCACTGCCCGCGGTGTGCCAGCAATACTCGCCCTGTGCAAGCATGACTGACTGAACTTTTATAAGTGCGTCAGAGTTGAAACAACGCGAATGTATCAGTGCTTTTTGTCAGTCAGTGCATTCTTTTGCGTTCTTCTTAAATCATGTTATATCTACCCCAGAGAGGTACCTCTGGACATGCACATCCTGTCACAACGGCCCTCGTTGCGTCCAGGTGCAGGCTGACGCATGCGGAAGGGCGATGAGCTCGTCCCCTTGGGGCACGTGTAACTGCGCTGTTCTATAAAGTTTTGATACGATTAGAGCCGCACACTGGCACACATATGTAGCTTTTCCACACCTCGAACCGTCCTTACTGCGTCCACGCGTGGGTGTGCGCTTGATCCGCTGGTATAAGGATGCGATCGATGACGCTTTGCCCATCTCTCATACCAGGGAGCCTCCCCTCGGTCGAATATCGCCTTCACGTCCATTGCCTCAGTCTCCTCCCACTCGAGGGGCATCAACAGGATACACGACGATTTTTGCACCATTCCAGTGAGTTAACACGGCCATTTTGTCAACACGCTTGCTAACTAGCACTTCTAGAGCTGAAACGATGTGGGTACTCAGCACCGCTCGCGCTGAGCTTCACTACTTTTTCGACTCCGCCGCCGTCACCGGAGGATACGCAATCTTGTCCCACACTTGGACCCTGGATCCCGCAGGCGAACAGACCCTCCAGGACGTCCGAAAGATAATTGAGCAATGCAAGGTCACTGGATCAAACCCGCGGGACTGCGTTGGGGAGAAGATACGCCGATGCTGTGAGATCGCGGAAAGCGATGGTTACACATGGATCTGGATCGACTCGTGCTGCATTGACAAGACGAGCAGCATGGAGCTGTCAGAGGCAATCAGGTCAATGTTCAACTGGTACGCTCTCGCCGAAGTCTGCTATGTCTATCTCGAGGATGTCGGGGACGAGGATGGTCCCGACAATGAATACTCGGATTTCCAGAACGCACGATGGCACTCGCGGGGGTGGACGCTGCAGGAGCTCCTCGCCCCCGCGTTCGCCATCTTCTTCTCGAAGAATTGGGTGAAGATTGGGACAAAATATGAGCTCCGTCATCCCCTTTCAAAGTGCACAGAAATCCAGGAGGAGTACCTCACGCGCAAGCGGGACTTCCGAGTCGACGCGTCGATCGCGAGGCGCATGTCCTGGGCGGCTACACGCAAGACGACGCGAGTGGAGGACGAGGCGTACTGTCTTCTTGGATTGTTCGATATCAACATGCCGACGATGTACGGGGAAGGTCGACATGCATTCCAGCGGCTGCAGGCGGAGCTAGCAAGACAGAGCACAGACGCCACACTATTCGCTTGGGGCGGCTGCCATTCCTCCAGCGATGACGAGCTAAAACAGGGTCCTCTATCTGAATCCCAGCGCCATGACCTAGATGAGCCGTATATATTTCTCTTTGCTTCCTCGCCGAGTCGGTTTATCGGATGGCCGAACACAAAACCTTCCCCGTGGACACCCTCGCCTGCAGGTCTAGGGACTGCACCCAATCCACTGCCCAATGAAAAGGTGTGTTTCAAAATGCGCTCTCTCCGTAATTCATTCCTATCTCATGTATAAATGAACGAGCCACCAGCATAAGGACAATCCGCCTAGTCAGGCTCATGGTGAGGTCCCCTCGTTTGAGGTCACCTCGTATGGCATGAAGTGTCACTTCCCAGTCGCCGAGGTCGACGGCGTAACCATCGCCATCCTCCCTTGCCGGTCGAATGATGATCGCCTCGGACTCTTTCTTCATCCGGCTCCGAACGACCACATCCAGGGCTCATCGACCCGCCAGCTCTACTACGTCTCGTGGTCATTTCGTACACCGACTGGATCCGGATACTGGCTCATGAGGCTGACCTGCCTCGGCCGTGACGACGATAACCTGCGGTTTCGTGGAAAGCCCGTCGCTGCAACTTGGCGCGAGATCTACATCGCTGCCCACCCGCCCACGACAGGACGCACAGACGGCGCACATCTTCTACAGGGTTTCCTTCCCGACGTCGCACCCGCGGTATTCCGGATTCCTCGGACGCTAATGCAGACATTGGCTGCGCTTGAGTTCTTTCCCGATACCCGGATGGTATCCTGGGACCGGGGGTCAGAGGACTCCGTTTCATTTATATGCCAGAATACGCAATTGGTAGAGTCGGTTAGCATTCTTCTTGGGACGTGCACCAAATCTAAATCGCGTCCATGCCACTGGGCATGGGCCGAGCACACATACAATGAGACATGGGGTCAACTGAACAACAATTACGCTCACGACTGCAAGACGGACCACATAGAAGGTTGGGACAGCAACACACGCGAGTTCGGGGACGCGGAGCGCACGATCCGTCTCATGTTCGTGCCTTGCACCCACGCGCCGGAGCAGACGCTTGTGCTCGGCCTCGAGCTCGTCGGAAGCAGGTACGAGGAGATACAGAAGGATGCAAACATTCGCCTCCCTCCGCCTGCTAGTTACCTGCACCGGCTCGTCGACGCTGCTGCCACCAGCGACCTCCCCAGCTCCTGCAGCCTTAGAACAAACTCCACGCCAGCATCTACTTCTCCACCCTCGTATCGGTCCACTGCGCCCGTCTCCATGCACTCCGTTGTGAGCCTTAGAATTGGCTCTCTCCAAACCGCTCGTCAGTCAAGTGAGTCGAGCTCTGCAAGCACCTCCATCGAGGACTTACACGACCTGTCGATAGATAGCACAACTGTCACCGGTTCAGGAGAAACACACCGCAGAGCTACCCCCGACAGTGGGTCCAACAGTTCGACCGGTATCCGAAGCAGCCTCTGGGATGCAGTTGAAGATCGGTTAAGAGAAAACAACGCCAATCTCCATCGCAAGATTCAAGAAATCAAAGATGCGCACGATGCACAGACGCGCAAGCTGAACGCTGAGCTTGCCCAATTAAAGGCGCTGCTCACCCAGATTTCTCTGAAAAACGGTGCCGCGCCCCCTCAACTTCTGCACTAGCACCGTCATAGGGCGTCGTTCGTAGCTCAAGCTCCGCTGATCATCGGTCGGTGTGTCCTCATCCCGCAGCAGTACGCCACGACCACCGCTGACCAGCACCATGACCTTCCTCAGGTTCCTATGTAGCTTCACCACATGTGATACATGCACCCCGCCTGTTACCGTGAATCGGTGTCGCTGTGCAGTACACCCACAACCTGGGATGAAAACGCGAGAGTATGAATGGATTGTATGATAAGATACCTATGTTGTACAGCTGGTTCCGTCTACCTTAATTCCAATTGTTGTATATATTGTCCACTCCTCGTGTAGAGTCGTATTCCCCAACCCGCGCCGGCGCGCCCACGTCAGCGCGCCTCTAAGCCTCGAGCGAAAACACATAGTCTGCAGCTCCAACATGTGTGAAGGCGCGCCACCGGCGCACGACATGAGTGCCACCGCGGATGATGAACGTTCGATGAACTCGGGGCGGGACCGCCGTGGGTCGTCATTACAGGGTCGAATTGGCGTAGTAAGGGTGGGGTCGGGGAGGAGAGGGCAGAGGCGCTTCGGATTCGGGGAGGGGAGGACGATCGTAGCGTGGTTGTTGCCGTGCTCATCGTGACGACTGCAGAGACCCCGCGCCGGACGCCCGCGCGGAACCAGCACGCGTAGTGGCATGTTTCTGGGAGCCCGATGAGCGGCTCGTGTGCCTGTGATACAATCAGTTAGCGTAGATCATAGAGTAGACAAGGTGAGTGACGCACCAGGAGTGCCCGCCCCAGCTCCAACCCCTTCCTGCCCTCCGCGTCCTCTGGTCATTCTTCGCCGACGACACTGGATGGGTCCGCTCTTCATCCTGACGCGCGTGCACGTTCGTTTTTCGACTAGCATACGACATAGTGCGCATACAGGTACTGTTGTGGCCAACGATGCACTCTATATTGCTAAGATTTCGGACCTGCTTGTATACGACGTCATGCTTGTTTTCTTCTATGGATCCAACCACCTTCCGGAGTCATGAATGAAACTCTGATGAGCATATTATATATACTTCGTGGTCTACTAACACTTACCATCATGCCGATGCGGGGCCATTTATCGTGCGTCGACGTCCGACGTCCTACCTCGAAGTCTTGTAAGCGAGGCAGAAGGGTTGACGAGACATGTTATTCACGACACGGGTAGCTTTATGAGTAACGAAACACTCACCTTTGATAGAATAAGCCAACTGAATAGTCTACAGTTGCCTGCGCCGTGCTTGTTCGCCAATGCCGGGGACAGTCCGTATACAATAGGTTCGTCAGGCCTCAAGCGTTCAAAAACACGAAGAGGGCACGCTATTGAACGCGGAAAGGCGGAGACGATGGTATGTCGGGGCGCGAAAATTGAAGGTTAAAGGCGCTGGAGAGGCGTATCGAGGCTTGAGTGCGTACGAATGGGCCGAATGATCGCCCGTTCTTAACAGTTGGGAAGGAGTGGTGCGGACTAGCGTGTCACGACAGGCGTTTCGCGCGTCAGAGGACTCCAGGCACGCTCAAGCTGTTGCGGGGGACCTACAGGAGAAGACGTATCAAAACGGAAAGATGAAGGAAGCGGGAGACGACGCACCGAAGATGACCGTCCCTCGACAACACCACTGTGTACCCGACTATCTGCTCCTCCCTCCATGCCTGCTCCTTCCAACACTCCCGTTATTGACCATGATGCGGGTAGGTTGAGGACCGCGGAGAACCATACCGAGAAGAGGCCAATGCAGCAAGGGTTCGAAGGATATGCAGGTGCTAGGGGGGTAAAGACTTGTGTGGCTGTCAATGACATAGGAGGGACCGGCATGGGGAAGGGAGTGAGGGGTACAGTTGAGGGGTGTGAGGCTAAACGCCTGCAGAAGATGGTCAGAGTCGAGGACCCAAGGTATCCAAGATTGCGGAAGAGCTCACCTGAGTATGCAGTATCATCACCTCGCATCTACTAGTTGATATGTGGATAGGGAAGGGCGGGCGATAGCTGTATAGCGAAGAGGGTGGGTGCATGGGAGTAAAGCGCTGAAGGGGAGGTTGGACGCGTTGTCGCTGGTGCGATGTGAAGGAGGCATCGCAGCCAGCGCCGTGCCTCGGTAGTACATAGATATCGACGACAGGTCAGTGGCACAGCAGAGAGGAGGAGCAAGCTTGGTGACAAAACGAGAGTGGGCGCCAATTCCGGCATTATCGACTCCCGAGTCCCGGGCCGTCGCGGACGTCGTGCTCGCTTTCCTTCCTCACCGCCGTCATTGGTCAACATCAACACTCGACCTATAGCTAAGAGGCTCTCCAGCCATATGCGCCATACCACCTCGAGAAGCCAGCCAGGGAAGACCATGCCATCCTCGATCTCGCTCCTCTCCGGGGGCTCTCTTCGCACGGTTGCCCATCTCAATCCCTACCGGCCCCCTGTCCTGGTGACCCCGCGCGTCCAGAACCAGCCCTCCAATTGGATGGTTCCCTTTGTAGCGTGATGAATATGATACTACACTCTCCTCGCCTAGCACTAGCAATAAAGTTCCTTTGTCAAGTCGCTACGACTCATCGCTGTCCGCAGTGTGCCAATAACACTCGCCTGTTGCAAGCATGGCCGCTCCAACTTCTCCAAGCGGGCGCCCGGAGTCTGAACGACATGGAGAGATGGGCGCAGGGGGTCAGTCAGTGCCTTCTCTTACGTTCTCATGAAAAAAAATACTAAATTAGACCAGGAGAAGTACATACCTCTGACCGTGCGCATTCTGTCACAGTGACGCTTGTCGCGTCCTGACTCAAGCTGACGCGTGTGCACTGGAAAGAGTGACCGGTTCGCCCCCTTCGGACACGGGAAACCGCGCTTTTCTAAAGTTGAAGGAATATCAGACCGTATGGCGGCCGACGTGACGCTTCTGTGTCTCATGTCGTCCACAGCCCTGTGTCCGTTCGCACGCTACGCGCTTGAGTCGTCCGCCCAGGTGTCAGAGCGACGGCACTTTGCTCGTTTTCCATACCAGAGAACCTCCCCCCTTACCGACTTCATCTCAACATCTGCCGCCTTCCCTACAACCACACCTTTCCACCACAGTGGCCTCAACAGGATACACGACGACGTTCTGCACCATTCTAGTAAGTTGACATAGCTTTCCTGTCAACACGTGTCACGCTGGCTAACTACTCCCAACTTCAGAGTCGACCCGATGTGGGTTCTTAACGCCGCTCGCGCTGAGCTCCACTACTTTTCGGACTGCGCTGCCGTCACTGGAGGGTACGCGATCTTGTCTCACACTTGGACCCAGGATCCCGCAGGCGAGCAGACCTTCCAGGACGTCCAAAAGATAACTGAGCAATGCAAAGCCGCTAGAGCAAACCCGCGCGACCGCGTTGGGGAGAAGATACGCCGATGCTGTGAGATCGCGGAGAGGGACGGCTATGACTGGATCTGGATCGACTCGTGCTGCATCGACAAGACGAGCAGCACGGAGCTGTCGGAGGCGATCAACTCGATGTTTAACTGGTACGCCCTCGCAGAGGTCTGCTACGTCTATCTTGAGGACGTCCCCCACGACGAGGATCCACGCGCCAAAGGGTCAAAGTTCCGGACGGCGCGATGGCACTCGCGGGGATGGACGCTGCAAGAGCTTCTCGCCCCCGCGTTCGTCATTTTCTTTTCGAAGGAGTGGGTGAAGTTCGGGACAAAGTACGACCTCCGCTATCCCCTTTCAGCGTGCACAGGAATTGAAGAGGAATACCTCACGCGCGAGTGGAACTTCCGAGTCCACGCGTCGATTGCGACGCGCATGTCCTGGGCGGCAAAACGCAAGACGACGCGGGTGGAGGACGAGGCGTACTGCCTCCTTGGACTGTTCGACATCAACATGTCGACGATGTACGGGGAGGGGCGTCATGCTTTTCAGCGGCTGCAGGCGGAGCTGGCAAGACAGAGCACGGACGCCACACTTTTCACTTGGGGTCCCTACCACTACCCTGGTGACGATGGGTGGGAACCGGGCTCTCTATCTAAGAATCGTCGCTGCCACAATCCGGATATCCCGGAAATTTTTCTATTTGCACCCTCGCCGAGTGTGTTTATCGGATCGTCGAACACACAATCCTCCCTGTGGATGCCCTCTCTGAACGGTCTATCGACCCCACCAAATTTACCGCCAGATCACAATGTATGTGTAGTGTACTCTATATGCAACCCGTAACTATACCTCGTATCTGAATCAATACGTCACCAGTCTAAGGACAGACTACCTGGTCAAGCTCACGACGAGTTCCCCTCGTTTGAGGTCACCCCGCATGGAATGAAGTGCCACTTGCCAGTCTCCGAGGTCGACGGCGTCACCATCGCCATCCTCCCTTGTCGGAAGAATGATGATCGCCTCGGACTTTTCCTCCATCCAACTCCGAATGACCAGACTCAAGGCCCGTCCCGTCAGCTCTACTATGTCTCGTGGACCTTTCGTCCTCCAGCCCAATCCGGGCACTGGTCCAAGAGGTTGGCATGCCTTGGCAGCGACGACTACAACCTGCGCTTCCGCGGAAAGCCCATCGCCGCCACTTGGCGCAAGATCTACATCGCTGCCCACCCGCCCACTTGACGTTAATGTCCCACCCGATTAGCCCGGCAATTCAAACTCCGCTGTGGCTGAGGTCCCAGGGCGTCTGGCCTCTCCTTCCGGCGCTTACGGACTTGTCGCATGTGCACAAGCTCGTCGGGCGAGTCCTAGGGCCCGTGAATGGCCATTTGTGTCGTCCGCTTAACGAACTAAGCTCTCAATTAGAGCTCAGTGGATGAAAACCTGTACTACACATGTAATAAACAAATTTTCGTGTTCTGCACGGCACATACCGTGTGCGCACAGCAGGCTGTATGTTTGACATCCATCTGCCCGCCCCACCTTCCCGATATGGGTGGAGCGTCGGGATTAGGCGCCCACCGACCGCCCCTTGTAATTGTCAATGAGGAGCTCGATATAGGGCTTCAATATTCTCCAAACGAGTTTATAATGGTACGCATTGGTGTGTATGTACGTCTACTATACTTCTTAGGACATAGATATGTCCTATTGCTAGCAAATAATCCAATTCCTTCCTTACCTTGTCTGCCCCTCGGGAAGTCGCGCGCACCTCCTATGGAAATGAGCGCCAGACCTGTGCCCGCTGCTTCTTCTCTCACGTACGTAACTGTGCTGCTTCTCTCGCTCTCGGCAACCTACATCCGGTCTTCTTCACATACGTCATTCCGGAGGCGCTCTGCTTTGGCCGAGCAAAGCGCCCCGGTGTCCGCGGAGATGTCAGGGAAGATCCAAATCTGTACAGAATGCCATAAAGCGAAGGAGCTGGAGACAGAGTTCGGGCGGCGAACGAAGGATTCAGCAGGTGGGAAGAAGGGTGAGTGGGCAGCGAGGTGCCTTCACTGCATGGAGGCAGGAAAGAATAGGAAGAGGAGGGCTGCTCAGAAGCGCAAGCTGCAGGCGGAAGCAGATGGCGAGGACGATGAATCTGATCGAGAAGATGCTGGGAGCGCCGTGCTTCTCGAGGGGAGTACCCTTCCCCTTGAGGAGTTTGCAGCCCTTATGGAGTCAAAGAAGGAGTCTCCTATGGACATTAAGGCCTCTGTTCTCGCTCCGATGGACGATGGATTGGCTGGAGATGTGGTCCGGTTGCGTGCTGATCAAGTGGCTCAGTGTCTCGGAGACGCTCTTGGCTGGCGTTGGATGTATGTTCTTCTGTTTCCTGTGCTTTCTGCTCCATAAATATATTTGGGATCTACTGTGATGTGCAGATACGAGAGGAGGAAGCAACGCATACGCACAAACGATGTCGAGTTCGCGTATAGCTGTGCCCAATCAACGACGCGGGAGCAGAAAGAGAAGACCTCAAATCCTGGCAAAAAGGCTCGAGATACACGTCGGATGGAGCGTTTCCCCTGCGCTGGATGGCTCTTCGTGTCTGTACAGGAGGACTCTGACAATGTAACAGTCCGGATCAAGCACGACTGTCACCATCCCGCATACACAAAGATCGACCTTCCGGATAAGTGGAAGGAGTATATTGAGGAGCATGCTCGGACCCAAACTCCGGGCCAGGTATGGCATTGAAGCTGTTTTATTTTATTACAATACTGACAGATAAATATGGAAAGATATGGGCGCACATCGTGCGCGAAGAGACTCAAGGCCGTGACGTCAAGGAAGCCGGCCTTCCGTTCGAATCAAAGGCAGTCTACTATTACTGGCAGGTAGTAAGCCGACAATCTTGGAAGCTTGCACCAGATCCTGTCGAGTCTGCTCGTGAGTTCATTCGCAGAAATGAACATGAACATCATATTGCTCTGCTCGATGTCGATCCCCAGCCTGGAACACAAGTGCTTGCATTTGAAGTCACAGACTTTATGCGAGAATGGGCTCGCAACACTCAGGAGCTTGCTATAGACTCTACCTGTGAGCGACATTTTGTGCTCCAGGGTCACAGAAATAACTCACTGGTTTTTAGGGAACACAAACAATGGAAACTTTGAGCTCTTTGCTGCTGTGGCCGACGCTCATGGTTCAGGCATCCCTCTTGCATTCCTGCTTATCTCAACCAGTCCGGATGCTCATTCTGGTGCGAAGCAGGCTGTCCTAGAGAGCTTCCTCCGCCAGCTCAAAAAGCGCGGAGTTGAGCCAGAGTTCACGCTCTCTGATAAGGACTGGTCAGAAATTAACGCACTGCAGAGTGTGTGGCCTAGGTCGAAGCACCAGCTGTGTTTTTGGCATGGACTTCGCGCAGTGAAGCAGCGCCTCTCAAAGACCAAGGACCCACCTGCACCTTATAATCCAGACGAAGCTTGTCGCGAGTTCCGGTTCATCGATCCGACGTTCATACCTATACTACAGCGCCCTGAAACAGAGACGGTGTGGATTTCTATATTATTTCTAACGCTTCTGATAAATGTCTAATACTCTACCAGGTTCCGCTACCACCAGATAAACCAATACCGCGCATTCGATTACTTGTGAATGGCCGACCGCCAGTGCTCACTGAGTCCATTCCCAAGATTGTACTTCAGCCTACAGCTGTCAGAAGCGCATTGGAGAACCTGGATGAGGAAAACTTCAATCTGGAGGACCAGGAGCACCACCGCAGTATGTTCTATATTCTTAGTGAAAATATGAGCTTACTGATTACTCGTTGTCCTACCCAGGCCATATTGTTCAAGAAGACGAGTGGGAGGCACTTGATGAGGGTGTTGAATGGGATGACGAAGACGAAGACCTGAGAGGACAAGTTGAGGATTTTGCTGAGGACTCGGGCAACATAGACGAAGAAGCACCTTGTGAAGAAGACGAACGAAGCCAGAGGCGGCCAAAGGACTCATCGTATATTTTCTGTCCCCTTGCCCATCGCCTCCCCATCCTACGCCTCTATGCTAAACATGCATCTCAGCACACTCTTCTCCCGGAGCGACACGGCCAGCGTAGGAACGCAGAGGAGATCTGGCGAGATGCTGTGGACGAGATGTACCATCACTGCAAGCGCAACAACCTCTGTGATGTATGGGCCTACCTCTGGAACTCATGGTACCGAAGAGACCGCTGGAAGCTCTGGGCGCGATCTGCTTACCCAGAAAGCATTCCCTGCAAGCGCACAACCATGGTCGTCGAAGCTCTTTGGCGTAACCTTAAGAGACTCGTCCTTCACCTCTATAATCGCCCTCCTGTTGACCTTACTGTCTTTGCTATAGTCACAAAAACCCTTCCCCCCTACCGACTCACGCTCAACCGCATCCTTACAGACCCACGTTCAGGGAGGGCCAAGTCCCTCTCACATATGCAGCGAGCTTTCAAGAAGTCCTGGATCCGCCTTCATCAGGCACAGATTAACGGCTCGTATACAACAGACACAGCTCACTGGACGTGCGACTGTGGTGCTCAAAAGTACCACGCTTACTTGCTCTGCAAACATCTCGTGCAAGCGGCTGGAGAGCTTCCGTCAGCGCACTGGTGGGTGAAAGTCATCCGATATCATATCCCCCCCTTCTACACTGTCCCCATCAACGGAATCACTCCCCCTCCTCCGGAGGAAATCACCAACCACGCCTGGCTCTCCCGTATGTCCAAGTCTACACAGATCAATCAAGGCACTGAGGCGATCAACGAGATCGAGGAGATCGAGATCGAGGAGATTGAGGAGCAGCTGAGGAAGACGCCTACTCGCCGGGCACTTGTGGGTATGGGCACTACCTTGGATAATGCGATTGAGATTCCGTCTTCACCACCCCCAGTATGTTCTACTTGAACGTCTTTGGTTTGTGCACTTTCACTCACAAATTATAGATTGATTCTTCTCCGGACCAACCACCCCCTACAGGACGAGATGGGCTGCTTAGGACACGGGCAGGTGGCGGAGGAGGATTTGAGGTAATGTAGTTTAGACTCCCCATGACGTTTCCATCTCACATTCCATTCAAAGGTTGGCGATTCCGACGAAGCGAAGATGATAGAGACCGTTCGAAAGCTTCGCCTTGCTGCAGACATCCTGGAGGAACAGATTGGCGTCGCGGAGCCTCGATTTCTGAGAAATGCGGAAAGCGCGACAAGGCAAACGGTCCAGTGGGTTGATGAGATAGAGGAATTCCGCCACCGTCGCACTATGCCCACTACAAACCGCACAGCCAGTGGGAAACCAGCAGCCCGTTACACCATAGGTTATCGGGACAGGTAAGTCCTTTTGGTCTAAGTCCCTCGACGTCTCTAACCCCACCTACCATAGGCCATTGTAACTACGGCATTAGGTCATGGAAGTTGCTGGTACTATAACGTAGGAGAGCGTCGACTTGCTGCCATGATGTAAACACTTCCAATCGACTACTATGTTGTTGTACTACTGTGATACACATTGTCTGCTCATGTGTGCATATACTGTGAGAGAATATATTCTGTGTGTGCTAAGAATTCCCATTCTCATATTTACTCCTGCTTTATCAAGGTGTGTGCCAACGGATAAGTGCTGTAGTACACGCAGTACAACCTCTACCACCTCCTTCCGCCCGCAGTGCACAGCTGCATCCGCGCATTTGGGATCCTGTGGAAGTGGCTCATCCCGAAACTCGTGGCACTCCGACTTGGCATCCAAGGGCTCCAACAGTGCATGGACCTGATGCTGCGAGCCATCGAAGTTTCCCACCGGCGAAATTGGGACGGCGAGAATGCGGCAGACGTGGCCATTCACGAACGCCCATGCATTCACTCGTTCGTCGAGGCGATCCTGACCTCTGACGTCCTCAGCATTGAGAGCCGGACGTACCAGCGCGCATGGCTGCGAGTCGCAATGGCCCAGGAAACGGGCTGTGGCACCCTTGTGGCATATCTCGTAAAGCCTGTAGCTACCAAACTGTCGTCAAGATGGACGCTCCAGATGTACTCGAGTTGCCCTCTGAAGAGACAGTCATCCTCTGGAAGTGGAGGCAAGTTTGCGCGTGTGACAGAGGGTATACATTGCGCGCTGACTTTTATATGGTAGGACCTTGCAGACGCTTCTCGCGTCATCGCCAAATAAGCCCCCAGAAGACGGAGAGAGGAGGGAGTAATTGAATTCTTCGCTAATTTTGGACCATAATGAGAGAGTAACTACTACATACTACATCTGTTTAAACATATACTTACCACTAGAAATTGGTTTGGAGACTATTGAAGACCTATGTCGAGCTCCCCACTAACGACGACGAGGGGCGGTCCATAGGCGCCTAATCCCGACAGACTGGCCATATTGGGCAGGCGGGGCGGGCTCACACATACAACTTGCTACATACACATGGTATGTGCCGTGCAGAACACCAAAATGTGCTGATTATATAAGAGCTACGTCTATGTTTTTATTTGGACCTAATTCAGAGCTTAGTTCGTTAAGCGGGCGACACAAATGGCCATGTGAGGCTCGACGACCAGCAGCACACGTGCACTAAGTGCATAAGCGCCGGAAGGAGTGGCCAGACGCCCTGGGACCCAGCCACAGCGGAGTTTGAATTGCCGGGCTAACTGGGTGGGACATTAACGTCAAGTCACCCGCCCACTACCGGACGGACAGACGGGGCCCATCTTCTCCAAGGCTTCCTTCCTGATGTCGCGCCTACGGTGTTCCGGATTCCTCGGACGCTAATGCAGACATTGGGTGCCCTCAAGTTCTTTCCTGTCAACCGGACGGTATCCTATGACCCGGCGTCAGAATACACAGTGCAGTTTGCATTCCAGTCTACTGAATTGATGGAGTGGGTCCGCATCCTCCTCGGGACGTGCACGAATGTCACTATTGAGGAGCGTCCGTGCCACTGGGCATGGGCAGAATATGCACATCATGACACTTGGGGCCAGCCCGATCAGGAATACATGCATGACTGTGCAACAGACCATATCGAGGGCTGGACCAACCGCACGCGCGATTTTGGGGACGCAGAACGCACAGTTCGTCTCGTTTTCACGCCCTGCACGCATTCACCGGAGTGGACGCTCGTGCTCGGCCTCGAACTGGTCGGGAGCAGGTACGACGCGATTCAGAAGAGTGCAAACATTTACCTCCCTTCGCCTATCCGTTCTTCACACGAGCACCTCCCCGGGGCTGCTAAAGGACCCGACCCCAATAGCAGACTAGAGACCTCCACGCCCCCCTCTGCTCGTTCGCTTCTGCACCGGCTCACCTCCGTTCTCAAACCCTCCGCGACTAGCAATAGGATTGGCAGCATGAAGATAATGGAACATCCAAGAAATACAAGTTCCGTTCGTACCCTCACCCAAGGTCTTCACACTGAGCCATCCACACCATTGCATGCAAACGGCGTAAGTCCCAGAAAACCGCCCAGTACGACCAGCAATGGCCATGTCCCCAACAATCTTCATGAAGTTATTGAAGAGCTGAGAGAAAGCAACGCCGCTCGCGAGCGCGAAATGAAGGAGGCGCACGATGCACAAACACACAAGCTGAACGAAGCACTCGCCGAGCTTGCCCAATTGAAGGCACTCTTCACCCAGATTTCCCGGAATAACGGTGCTGTGCCTCCCCTAACTGCGCTGGCACCCCCATAAGGTGTTGTTTGTCGCTCGAGCTCCGCTGATCATATGTTAATGTGTCCTCATCCCGCAGCAGCGCACCACGTCATCCACCGACCAGCATCGTCATCGTCTTCAGGGTCCTTGGCACTCTCGCCAAATGTAGTGCGTGCACCCCGCCGGATACCGTGAATCGGCGTCACGATAACTGCGCAGTACCTACCCAACTTAGGGCGGAAGCATGAAATCATGCTTGGATTCTATGATGAGATTCTATGCTGTTACAGCTGGTACCGTCTCCCTCATCACAATCGTTGTATATATTGTCCGCTTCTCGGTGGCACACCGGCGCGCCCGCATGGTCAAGCCTCGAAGCCACGCGCGCGGCGCGAAGACATTCAGTCGACAGCTCCAGCACACACGGAGGCGCACCACAGACGCACGATACGTCGATAATATGGCCACTGTGTATGATGAGCTCGGGGGAAGTCCGCCGTATGTCGTCGTTCCTGGTTCGAATTGACGTAGCAAGGGTGGCACTGGGGAGAGAGCCTGGGGCTCATCGGACCCGGAACTGGTGAGGACGAGCGTAGCGCGGTTGTTGTCGTGCTCGCTGCAGCGCCCGCAGAGCGACCGGGGTAGCCCGTGTGCCTGAGATACAATCAGTTAGTATACACCATAGAGTCGACAAGGCGAGCGACGCACCACCAAAGCGCCCGCTCCAGCTCCAACTCTCTGCTTGTCCCAACCATTCTTCACTCGCGACGTTGGAGGGGTCTGCTGTCCAGCCCGACGCGCACGTGTACACCAGCGCCACTGCGATTGCTTCGGCGTGGTCACTAGTCTCGCGGTGCCGTCGCTCATGTTCAGCATGCGCTACGGATCCTCGCAGAGCCCATCTGCTTAACTTCGCCTATGATGGGCGTGAATAGCCATCTCTTCCGCATCCTCGCCCTGGCTGCTCTCCCCCCTGCTATCGGCTCTCCTTCGGACGCTTCTGGCTGCTCCGCGATTGGCGTGACGACGCGGACTCGAGGGACGCAGTGCGTGGGAAAATGGGCACGGGAGAGCCAGCGGTGAGGTTGAGGAGACCGTGTATGTGGGGAGCGGCGGCGGACGCGCGGAGGGGGTGTTGCCCAGTGAGGGTGCCCACGGTTGTAATAGAGGCTTCCGATTCTTCCTTGGGTTCTCCGTATTGCTACTCCGCGACGGGCGCGACGACGCGGCTGAGGAACCCTGCGCGTGTAGGAATGGGCGCGGGAGAGCTAGCGGGGAGGGTGAGGGTTCAAGGAGGGCATCGGGGGCGCGGAGGGGATGTTGCTTAGCGAGGATGCGCGCAGCCGCGATAGAGGCCGCGGGGCTGCAGAGACGGAGTAGTAGAGCGCGCTGTGGAGCGCGGGCGTGCAGAGACGATGGTATGTCGGCGCAAAAGTTGACGGCTGAGGGTGCAGGGAGAGGCGCGTCGAGGCCCGAGAGCGTGTGAGTGGACCGAAGGGTCGCGCATTCGCCGCGGATGAGTGGGAACGGAATGCATTGGCGTGGTACGAGCGCGGGGGAGTTATTTGCTCATGTGTGTCGGGGAACTCGACACACGCTCATGTGGGTGTACGGCGGTCTACAGGAGAAGGCGAGTTGAGAACAGGCAGATGAATGAAGCGGGAGAAGACGCACCGTGCCTCAGCAACACTGCTCGCTACACGACTATCTGCTCCTCCATCCATGCCTGCTTCTTCCAACACCTCCGATTCTTGGTCACAATGCGGGGAGGTTGAGATCAGTACCAAAAGGAGGTCGACACAGGAAGGGTGCGGAGGATGTGCCAGTCCAATGGAGGCTCAAGACTTGTGTGAATGTCGATAACATAGGAGGAGCCGGCACTGGGGAGGGAATGAGGGGTACAATTGAGGGGAGTGAGTCTGAACGCCTGCAGACGGTGGTCAGAGCCAAGGTATCGAGGATTGCAGAAGACCTCACCGAAGGATGCGGTTTCATGACGGTCACCCTTCATCTACTTGCCTGGATACAATTGACGTACGGGTCGAGAAGTGCGACGGGCGATGATTGTGTAACGAAGAGGGTCGGCGCGCGGGAGTAGAGCGCTGAAGGGCAGGAGCGAGAGGGTTGAACGCATCCTTGCCGGTGTGCCGTGAAGGATGCATCCGTGGGGATCGCAGCCAACAGGCTGTGTGGGCACACGGCCGCAGCGACCTGAGAGACGAGGAAGATGTCCGAGGACAAAACAGGCACGGGCGCTTAGACCGTGATTGACTCCAGCGGCGTCCAGCCTGACCTGGCCGTCCACACACCGTTCTCGCTTCTCTTCCTCACCGCCGTCGGTGGCCGTCAACGTCAACACTTGACCCAATAAGCACTCCAACTATATACCCTCGTCCACCTTGAGAACTTAAAAGCCAGTCAGGGAGGGCCATGCCACCCTCAACTTCGCTCCTCTCCGGGGGCTCTCAGGCTCTTCGCGTCTGCCCATCTCCATCCCCACCGGCCTCCTGTCCTGACCGCCGTCCAGAACCAATCCTCCATTTGGATGGCTCCCTACATAGAGTGATGTGTGCTACTGCATTCTCTATCCCTAGCAATCAAGCCGTCTTTCCAAATCGCTACGATCACTGCCCGCGGTGTGCCAGCAAGACTCCCCAGGTGCAAGTATGACTGAACTTCTCCAAGCGCATTAGAGCCGTTAAGATCGCGACGCGGAGAGATTGGTATTTGGTGTTCGTTAGTGCATTTCTTGGTTTCTTGTGCAGCCTTGCTAAATCGACCCCACAGAAGTACCTCTGAACGTGCACATTCTCCCACAACGGCGCTCGTCGCGTCCAAGATTAGACCACAGATGAGTGTGTAACATCAGGAAAAAAATATATACTTTTGTAGTACTACATAGACTACATAGTGGCTGTAGTGCTGTAGCTACCCCCCCTGTTTAAGACACTATATGGTGCCCAGCACCAGTTATGTAGCGCCCTGTAGCGCCCTGTAGTGCCCCATAGCCCGGGCGGGCGCTTCATAGTACCCTGTAGCACTCTATAGTCTGGGTGGTCTTCTCAATAGCACACCGAAGTACATTATAGTATGCTGTATTTCTCTATATATAGAAATATATAATGTAGGGGCAGGCACTCACACGATCGCGCATACGAGAAACTGCATAAAGACTGGCATTCCAACGTGACAAGCATACAATACAGTACTAAACAAGAGCTACAGCTTGCCCGCCGACACTGACATGTGGCACGAAGGCAGTGATGAGCGCAGATTATACGACTTACCAGGACTGAGGAGCTTCAAGTTGAGTACTTGCACCACCGAATCACCGCTGTTGACGGACCCGGCAACTTGACGTTAGCTGTGAAGTTCGCCGAGTCCGCTGCAGACTGAGCATTGTTGAAGAAGCTGTCGGAGAGGCGGATTATGCAACTTCTAAAACACAATAGCGTACCGCAACGACTCCGCAGTCAGGTTCTTCACAGGCAGCGAACGACCTGCCTCAGTGGTCAGCACTCTTTCCGCTTCCGTCGAGACGCAGCACGCACCGTAGTACCTGCGAAGCGGCACCGCGCTGTCTCAGTCTCAGCACTTTCACAACCCGCACGAAGCAAGGAGCCTCCAGCACGCACCTATGGTCCAGCACGATCCCGATCCCGCCCGTCGCGTGCGCGAGGATCTCCATGATGCCCATGTCGAGGGATGGCAGCCGGTTGACGCTGGATGTCTCGTAGCCGTCGTGCACGAACACTGACGCGTCCGCGCGGGGCACATAGTGCCGCGTGTTCAGCCAGTACCGCTGGCCCCACGTCTCGTCCATCTCGTTCTCAAAAGTGGTCGATGGACTGTCTGAACCGATGCGCATGGAGCTTGCGCGTGACGGCCGAGTCCGTGCCCGCGCGTCTGCGGCCACGAGATGCCGCTCTAGTCTAGGACTGTCGCCCTTGAGTTCGACGAGGGAGTCTGCAATTGCGAGCACGGTCATGTCAGCCACCTTGGTCGTGGAGAGGGTAAAGCGGTCACCTATGGGAGGTGCAATGTTTTTTGAGGGGGGCCCGTGGGGGATATGCTTGAGAGCGGGGATGAGGAATGACGGAAGAGTTGAGCACACCAGGGCGGCGCGCGGAGTGGGGTGCAGCGTAGATCACGGATGCCTGCGCGAGGCATAGCGAGTACGGGGGCCTCTGCTCGTGTCTGCTGGACGGATAGCGCACTTGGTGGAGGGACGCGGCTTAATGCGGGGAAGGGGAGAGAGGGGACAGCGACTCACAGTAGGGTATATGAGATGCAGTAGACGAGCCAGGTGATGCAGAAGTTGAGCCAGGTAAAGTGCCTGTACACCTTGGGCTCGAAGAAGGCGGTGAGGAGGCTAGCGAAGAGGCCGACCGCGCCCGTGAACTGGAAGGTGAGGAAGAGTTTCACCTCAGCGAGGTCCTAGCGGCGCGGCGTCAGATCCGGGGCGTTCGCGGATTCGCGCGGGAAAGGTGGGCGCAAGTGACATGACTTACCGGGAATGAGGAGTTTAGGTGCTTACACACACTCACCACCGAAGCGTAGACGTCGACGGACCCGTTCGACTCGCTGCCCTTGTCGCGCGTCTGCCGCCAGGGCACATCCTGGTGATGAGTGCGGAGAGGTCGTCGTCACTGTCAGGGGGCGGGGTCGTGGTCATCGCGGCTGACGACTCGGTGTCCTTGTCGTGCATCTGTCCGGGTGACGGTGCTGCATGGAGGTCAACTGGGACGAAACGGCACGGGGAGGCTGGGAGGAGGAAGATGAGTCACGAAGAAGAGGTCGAGTCATGATGTGGCAGGACAAGCGCCCAGGCGCCTGCGGACTTGTCCTTCCGCCTCCGACTCGGACTTTGCTCCTTCCCATTTCTTTGCCCGTTCTCTTTATCCTCGCTCTATCTCCTACCACGCTGCGAAGGTGTTATCTGAGGCACCTACTCCGGGTCTCCAGGCGTGTGCGTCTCATTTTTCTCTCTGTTTATTCTCACAACTGACATCATTTCTTCAACATGTCTACGCTGTCTAGCGCACCGTCGTCTCTATTTTCTACGACCGTCCCCTCGTTTACCGGCTACGATGTTCGCGACCCGTGCGCGTAGGTCGACGACGTCACGGCCTGGAGCGGCGGTCAGCGTCGCTCCCGAAAGGGGCACACGCAGGACTTACCTGCAGCGCTGAGGATGCTGCCATAGGTCTCTGAGGGGAACAAGCCTCCAGGCAGTACGCGGAACCACGACTTGACCAGATCGCAGACGGCATGGATGTCGGTAAAGTCGGATATGGGCCACTCGCCGCGGTCGAGCGTGTCTCGTCGACTGTTGACTTCAGAGTGTGCGCTAGGAATGCGGTCTGCGGGGTTTAGCAGGGGAGAGGCGAAGGGGCCCACATGTACGTGGTGAGACAGCACTCACAAATGTCGACCTCGGTCAAGCTACGATGCTCGACCTCGTTGATAAGCCGCTCGAGGAAGACAGGCACGGCGCCACCCTGGTCTTCCTCGTCCGGTGCCTCGTGCTGCAACAGGAACTCCAGCTCGACGCCAAACACTAACGGGCACCATCCGTCATGTCAGCTCACGCGACACCACGACATGGACGTACCTGCCACGGGGTCGCGCGTCGCCACGGCGGGCTTCGCGAGGAGCTCGTCCGGCATCTGCGGTTTGTCGTTCCCGCCGAGGTACGTCAGCCACCGTTTTGCCATCATCTTAGACACCCGCTCGATAGTCTCAACACGGCGCTTCGTGTCCAGCTAGCTCGTAGCCTAGAGGAGGTAGTGCCCGCGGCCCGCCGTTCTCAGAGTCGACCTGAAACACGAACGAGCGCTCGTTGTCGACGAACTACGCGACGCGCGCGCCCGCGACGGACACGACGAGCGACGGCTTGCTCAATGGCATGGAGTCGAGCTCCGCGCGCGTGCGCGGGCCCTTATCGGGGCTGCCTCCAACCAAGAGCGTGTCCGACGTGAACGCGGACGAGATCGGGCGCATGAGCTGGAAAAACGCCGACATGCTCTTGTTCAGGTGCTGCTTCGGTATGACCGGGTTCTGCCACCGCTGCCCCATCGCCTTGTTGATCTGCTCACACCGACCACACCCACCGCCTCGCCGGTCCACCACATCTCGCCCGCCGCGCCTGCCGCTCCCGTCGCGCCCGCCGTTCTCGCCTCACCCGCTTGTGTTTGATGCTTATGCAGGGTTGTCTAGTATTAGCCCAGTTTGTTATATGTAGTATCTGTCTTCACTTTGAATAAATCTCGTTTTCTACGTCACTACGTGTGCTAGAGTCATTACCATATAATAATAATAGCACACCAATAGGCTATAATATCTCGGCCTCGTCCATATCGTACAATAAAGCCGAGCTTGCGGCCATGGGCGACTACATAGCCATGCGCCAAGCTATCGTATACAATACTACACTACAAAGTCCCAGTGTGGGCTATGGGCGACTATGGGGCGCTACGGGGGGCCAGCCACTGCCACAGCGTACTACAGAGCACTACAGCGTAGGCCCCTTGCTACAGAGCGCTATGGGCGCTACGGAGGGCAATAAACAGCCCCTTGTGGTACTACGGGTGGGTGAACTTTTTCCTGATGAAGAGCGATCGACTCGCGCCGTTAACCACGGAACGCCGTACTGTTCTATAAGGTTTTGATACGATTAGAGCCACACACTAGCCCGCATAGCATTTCCGCGCCTCGTATTGTCCACACTGCTTCCGCGCATGGGCTGTGGGCTCGATGCCGTTGTACAAGTGTTTCAGTGACAAGGCTTTACTCATCTCTCACATCAAGGAGCCTCTTTTGGACTCACTAACCTTGTGTCGACATCCGTCGCTTTCTCTACACCCCCACACGGTTCCACTCTAGCAGCCTCAGCGGGATATACAACGACTTTCTGCACCATCCAAGTGAGTTCACATAGCCTTTCCGTCAACCCCTTTGCCAACCGCTCCAACCCTAAAGTCGGCACAATGTGGGTCCTCAGCACCGCTCGCGCTGAGCTTCACTATTTTTCCGACTCTGCCGCCGTCACTGGAGGATACGTGATCTTGTCCCACACTTGGACCCAGGACCGAGCAGACGAGCAGACCTTCCAGGACATCAAGGGCATCATCAAGACATGGGATATCCCTGGAGAAAACCCGCGCGACCACGTTGAGGAGAAGATACGCCGGTGCTGCGAGATCGCGGAGAGGGACGGGTACGACTGGGTCTGGATTGACTCGTGCTGCATAGACAAGACGAGCAGCACGGAGCTGTCGGAAGCGATCAATTCGATGTTCGACTGGTACGCTCTCTCTGAAGTCTGCTACGTCTATCTCGAGGACGTCCCCCACACCGACGATCCGTATGCCGAAGGGTCAAAATTCCAGAGGGCGCGATGGCACTCGCGGGGATGGACGCTGCAAGAGCTCCTCGCTCCCGCGTTTGTCATTTTCTTCTCGAAGGAGTGGGAGAAGATCGGGACGAAATATGATCTCCGGATCCCTCTCTCCAACTGGCAGTGCACGGGGATCAACGTGGAGTACCTGACGCGCGAGTGGGACTTCCGAGTCGACGCGTCTATCGCGAGGCGCATGTCCTGGGCGGCAAGACGCAAGACGACGCGGGTGGAGGACGAGGCGTACTGCCTGCTTGGACTATTCGACGTCAACATACCGACGATGTACGGGGAGGGGCGTCATGCATTCCAGCGGCTACAGGCGGAGCTAGCGAGGCAGAGCACGGACGCGACGCTTTTCGCTTGGGGCAGCTACCACTACTCCAGTGACGATGAGCGGGAACAGGGACCTGTGTCTGAAATTCATCGCGAACACAACCCAGATACCCCGGATATATTTATATTTGCTCCCTCGCCGAGTCTGTTTATAGGATGGTCGGACGCGCGCTCGTCCCTGGGGACACTCTCTACGGCAGGTCCACCGACTCCACCAAATACCTTACCTAAGCAGGATGAGAAGGTATGTGTGGTGTGCCTTGTCTCGTCCATACCTCATATCTAAATGAATACTCCAATAGCTTAAGGACAGTCCGCCTAGCAAAGCTCACGGCGAAGTCTCCTCGTTTGAGGTCACCCCATACGGCATGAAATGTCACCTTCCAGTGGCCGAGGTCAATGGGGTCACCATCGCTGTCCTTCCATGCCAGATGAATGGTGAACGCCTCGGACTCCTCCTCCATCCGTCTCCGAATGAGACACAGGGCTCATCCCGCAAACTCTACCACGTCTCGTGGACATTTGGTAAACTAACTGCATCCGGGTACGATATCATGAGGCTGGCCTGCCTCAGCGGCGACGACCACAACCTGTGCTTCCGCAGAAAGCCCGTTGCTGCGACCTGGCGCGAGATCTACATCGCTGCTCACCCGCCCACGACCGGGCGGACAGACGGCGCCCATCTCCTGCACCGCTTCCTTCCCGATGTTGCCCCCACGGCATTCCGGATCCCTCGGACACTAATACAGACGTTGGCTGCGCTCGATTTCTTTCCCCGCACGTGGACGGTATCCGACAGGGACCCGGTGTCGAAGGACACCGTATCGTTGGTATACAGCAACATGGCATTGCTAGAAGCAGTTCGCATCCTTCTAGGAACGTGCACGAAAGCCTCGGACAAGGTGCATCAGTGCTACTGGGCATCGGCGGATCAGAGTAATAGGGAAACGTGGGCAGAGCCCTGGCCGTTATACATGCACAACTGCACGACGGACCATATCGCGAACTGGCCGAACGGCATGCGCGAGTTCGTGGATGCGGGGCGCACGATTCGCCTCTCGTTCGCGCCCTGCGCACACGCACCGGAGAAGACGCTCGTGCTCGGCCTTGAGCTCGCCGGGAGCAGGTACGAAGAGATACAGAAGAACGCAAACATTGGCCTTCCGCTGCCTGTTGGTTGCTCAGATCAGCACCTCAAGGCGGGCCCCTCCACGGATCACATGCAGGCCGTTAACCACTCGAGCGAGGCGAGCTCCATTCAGACCCTAGCCAAAGACCTCCAAGACATGTCCATACACAATGCAATTCCTCCGGGCCCCTACGAAACACACATTGTAGCCACCCCTGGAGCGCCTTCCACCCGCAGTGTAGCCAACGCCCTGAATAACGTCCGTGACGTTCTCCAACAGCTGAGGGAGAAGAACGATCGTGAGATGCAAGGAATGAGGGATGAGTATGATAGACAGATACGCACGCTTACTGAAGCACTCGAAAGCCAACGAAGCGACTTTGCGCAATTGAAGGCGCTATTCACTCAAGTTCTGCAGACCAACCCTGCTCTACCTCCCGTCGCCCCACCCGACACGCATGCGTATGTTAACGCCTCCAGGGCTGCCTCGGCGTGCACCCCAGCGCGCCATCACCAGCGTACCCTACCGCCCCATTGCCCCTAACCAAACCCACCTCCACCTTATCTATGTCGGGTGTGAGCAGCCACCTCTTCCACACCCTCTCGCGCACCGCCTTGCGCGGGCTTCACGTCCCCTCCCCTGCTTCCTCGCGTTTCTGCTCCGCGATGGGCGCAACGACGTGTTCGAGGAACTACGCGTGGGGCAACTAGCGGGGAGGGCGTGGAGACCATGTATATGGAGGGTTGTAGTGGGGGCGCGGAGGGGGTGTTGTTCAGCGGGGGTGCGCGCAGCCGCGATGGATGCTGCGAGGGTGCAGAAGCTGGGCAGGAACAGCGCGAAGTGGGTCTTGGGTGTGTGATTGGGATTGTCTTGATTCTAGAGTAGCCAAAGTAAGAGGTTAGGAAGAGGAATCACAGGCAGGAAGACATAGGGCATACTTTGAGCATCATAAGGACGGTAGTCTGCGATATCCGGTTGATGAGTTTCAGCAGGTAAAACCTTCATCGAAGGATTGTTGAAGCAGTCGAGAGGTAAGAGGCGTGAACGACCGCGTCGTGTTCTCCGCGGCTGAAAACACTCCAGGGTTGGGTATACCACGGGGTTTGGCTGATTCTAAGAGCGCGAGGCCATTGCATGTAGTAGAGTTCGTTCTGCGATGATAGCTTGTACTGAGCATGGCGAGAAATGGTCAGGAGGGGAAGATACGCACCGAAACAGCCATTACTATCCATTTCCCGTAGTCCAATACCTAGATACCTGACCCTTTCGATACGTGTAGCCTATGCGGTACGTGCTTGAGACGCCGCAGTTGCACGGCGGGCATATGGGAATTTTTGTCGATGGGAAAGTCACGTGATGCATGTGACAGGCAACCGACATCCTACCTTTCCCGCGGTTTCAAGCCTTTTCTGTGGCGCGAAAGGCTTAAACCGCGGGAAAGGTAGGATGTCGGTTGCCTGTCACGCTCCTGTCCCC
>FTLJ01000083.1:0-40719 GCA_900155495.1 Porogramme epimiltina | reverse complement strand
CCCCCACCCGGCCAGCATCCCCCCCCTCCTGCTCTTCGGCCAGGGCCTCCCTCTCTCCCCCACCTCCCCCGCCCCAAACACCCACAACACGCTCCTCGTCCCGCCCTCGCCCACCTCCCCCTTCTCGCTCTCCCCGCCCGCGTCCCCCACCGCGTCCTCCTCGCGCGCCGCCTCGCCGCAGCCGAGCGCGTCCGCGCTCACGCCGTACCTCCTGCCCACCGCCGCGATCGAGGAGTTCCCGTCCGCGCCCGCGATGGCCGCCGCGATGGCGCGCGCGTGCGCGCCCGCCGCGCTCGCGGCCCGCGCGGCGTTCAACCAGGGCCTCTGGCGCAACGCGCTCCTCCTCGCGCCCGCGGACGCCGCGCTCGTCGACGCGGTGCGCGTCGCGTGGAACGTCACCGCCGACGCGCGCCGCTTCGCCCCGCCTCCCGTGCCCCCCACACCCTCTGTGCCGTCCCCCGCGGCGCCGCCCCCGCTCTCCCCGACGTCGCCGTCGCGCCCCGCGCACCAGCATCATGACCAACGGCATCACCACCACCACCACCACCAGGCCGCTGAGACGGGGCACGCGGACGCCGCGGGGCTGGCGCTGAAGGTGCCCACGGTGAGCGTGAGCGTGCACCGCGTGGGCGAGGGCCGGAAGGAGGAGACGATCTATCTGTCGCCCGTGCCGCCGCGGCGGAGCTCCGTCGTCAGGCAGCGCAGCCGGGAGGTGATCCGCCAGGCGAGCAGGGAGCTCATCCGCCAGGGCAGCCGCGAGCTCGTGCGCCAGCGGAGTCGCCGCGAGCTGCGTGCGACGTGAGCCTCCGTCCTCTCCCTCCTCTTCGGTTCGGTTCGTTTTTTTTTCGACTGTGATTGTGATTGTGAGTCTGCTGGTGTTAGGGACTCGCGCTGCTGAGACGCTTGCCTCCGGATCCGTGTTCGTTCTGCTGCCAGTGCGTGCTGAAGAAGTGCTAATGTTCTGTTTCGACTGCTTGCTTACTACTGTATAGACCCGGTCCTATTCCCTTGCCGGCCCTACGCCGCGCACTGTAGCCTACCCCGCCTAGTTATTTGCACCACACACACATGCCCCCGTCGCGCTCCCTAGCTCTCTCTTCCACGTTCCTTGCATACGCTCACCCACCACCCGGACGCTATACCGCTGCTGACGATACCCTCGCCCCGCTTGTCTCGCAATACTGCATACTCCGTTACATTAGCCGCATCGTACATAGTGCACTACCACGTACATACTCGCCTGCTCGCCCGCCGTCCATACCCTCATTGCCGTCATCGCTCATCGCTCCTTGTCCACACACGCTACTCACCACACACATCCACGGACCTCACTACTTACTAGCCACACAATAATCCTGAGTTCCACGCGCATACACCCACCGCTCGGGAGTGGTTCGCAAGGCACCCCGCCAAGGCCAACGGGCAACCACATGTGCCCCCCTCCAAGCCCAGCGACGCGCGCATTGGGTCATACGCGACACATCCCGCGCGTCATCGACGCGCTCCAGCCCGCCAGGACGGGCGTTTTACGTATTACCCTCCTGAGTCCTCCCGCACGCGTATCGTGCGCGCATCTCGGCTCGGTGCCCGCCGCCCGCCCCGCCAGGGACATCAGCGCGCGGACCCTGCCGGGCGCGGCCATCCGCCCATCCCACGAGCTGCCGGCTCCCCTGAGGCGGGAGCTGTTGAGGCTTTGAAGCTCGGAGATAAGTCAGGGGAACGATGAATGAGTGCGAGCGTGGTGGAACCAGGCGCTGACATCGCACCGCATACACACACATCCTGTGCCGCGGGCACCTGGAAGGACTCGAGTCTCACGGGGCTCGTTGGGAGATGGATCTCAGAGCGTCCCAGCGCTGCGCTGCGCGGCGAGGCGAGGCGAGCGGACGCCGCGAAGGAGCGAAGGAGCGACCGCCCCGCGAGAAGGGAACTTCAAGAAGGGGATCAGACGCGCCTCGGGGCACGAGCAGAAAAAGCTTCGCGGCTCTGGCGCGAGGGTGCGGGGCGCGAGGGTCGCGGGGTGTGCTGGCCTCGGTGTCTGAACGCGCTCGCGCCGGCGAGGGGCGTGCCGGGCTTCTAGCCCCCCGCGGCCGTCTAGATCTGGGTGGGTTGGGGCCGACCCGACGCTCGACGCTAGAGCCTCGAGGGAGTCCCGTTCTGTGGGGGCTGCTGCCGCCGGACCCTGTCTCGCGTGCGTCGGACGGGATCCGGAGGCTTTTGCTGTACGCGGTACGCGGAGGGATCCCTCGAGGTGCGTCGGACGCGTTGTTGGACTAAGTGCGAGGAAGATGCGATGGTTTATGCGTTGAAATGGATACAGCTTCTATATGGATACAACTATCAGAGATTCCTTCGGGTATGACAGCCGTGCACTCCACCGACGCGAAATACACACTCGCAGCAGCGCGAGTGACCAGTGACCACCGATGCTGGGTGAGGATCGGAATGGTTCACGGGAGGAAGCGTGATGGCTTCAGCCGGTCGAGGTTCGCGCACTTGATCTTCCCGTCCATGACGAGCTCTGCAATGGCCTTGGCTGTGCCGGGCGCGTTACAAATTCCCTAGAGGTAAGAGTAAAGTCA
This sequence comes from Porogramme epimiltina, assembly GCA_900155495.1. Classification (NCBI taxonomy): domain Eukaryota; kingdom Fungi; phylum Basidiomycota; class Agaricomycetes; order Polyporales; family Polyporaceae; genus Porogramme; species Porogramme epimiltina. Next base: position 38,137 of record FTLJ01000083.1, on the reverse strand, counting down.
TTGTCAAACGATCGTGTCATGGAGGTGTAATGGCGGAGAAGAAGGGCCCCAAAGTCCGAACCCTCAGATGGAAGCCCACAAGTGGTGCGCAAACGATCTTCTGGAAGACAGAACATGAAACAGCCGACGAGATGCGGTTCGCACTCACCCAACACGTATGCCCGGTGGCAATGACGAGACCCTTAGCAATAGCCTCCGCCGCACCGACGATAGGCCCACCTCCTGCGGCCAGGTTGACCACGGGCAGGAAGCACGCCTGGCGCACGCCGACGGTGCCCGCGCGGAGCTCCGGCGAGATGCTCGCGACGTGCTGGAGGATGCTCTCGCACGCGCCGGGGTCCGGCCGGACGTCGTCGACCGTGGCGGGGAGCGGCGCGTCGTCGCCGGGCCCGCAGCAGTAGACCTCGTTCGTCGGGCGCGCGTATATCTCGGGGCTGGCCGTGCGCGGGCCGTGCGGGGCCACGCCCGCGGGGAGCGCGATCTCCGTGAAGAGCACGTAGGGCGCGATGGTCGTTCCCGGTTCGGGCGTGATGGTGATGCTGTGGGCGCGTGTGCCCCCGATGGGGAGTGTAGGGAGGAGTGAGGGCGACCATGCACCCGCGGCGAGGATGACGTGTGTCGCGTTGATGGTCGTGGGTTCAGAAGTGGTGCTACCGGAAGGAGTATAGGTGATACCAGTGACGTGGGCGCCGCCGGACTTGTCGATGTTGATGCTAGAAACCTTCCCTTGAACGTAATTGACACCCTTCTTCTTCGCCAGCTCCAGCATGCTCGTGGTGAAAAGGTATGGATGGACCTGTGCGGTGGCCCCTGAGGAAGCCATCGGGGAGTATGAGTCTGTGAGGGAAGGCTTGATCCAGTTAAGGTCGCTAGGGTGGCCTGTGTCAGTTGACACTGCATCGGCGTCCAGACCGAGTGTCTTCTCTAAGCTCTTGCGTTTGCGGGCCCCTTCCCCTCCAGCGTCGGATTCTTCGAAAGGCTCCCCGCGGCCCTCCCAGCTACCGCAGTTGACGAACCTCCAACCCCACCGCTCGGCTCCCCCGTGCTCATTGGCGAGACGAACGTGCTCCGTGAAGGAGACGTTCACGATTTCCTTCGGGTAGGCCCATTTTGCAACGAGCCCGCTAGCCTTCCCAGACGCGCCCTGAGCTACTCCGTGTTTCGATGCCTCTACCAGTGTAATGGAGGTCGACGATCCGGCAAATCGTGGATGGGTAGCAAGGTAGTAGGCAGTAGTGCAGCCGATGATGCCGCCGCCAATGATGACAATATCCTTCCCAGAAGACATAGTGAGTGTCACTCCCCTAAAACAAACTATGAATAAGGCCATTGACGCAGGAATATAGGAGCATCTGCATCCATACCACTGTGTGAGGTGGTGGGAGTCGCTGAAGAAGGGACCCGGTCTGCCGATGACATCATCGGCGATCCCCGGTGGCCCACAGCGAGTCCGACGCGTCGCAACCGTGCACGTGACTTCATTTCGTTTTCGACGCGTTCTCCTTTGAGTCCTGCGCTCACGACTAGCTCCGGAGCCGCCGCCCGACACGTTCATCTCTTGTATATCAAAATGCTCGAAGATATGGCGGATGAATCTGCGGAAGCATTTAAACAGCAGGGGAACGAGCATTTCAAAGCCGGGAGGCTAAAGAGGTGCGCAAATATCGATTTTACTACACACGCCGGGCAACTAATATGCACTGATCTTGAATATCGCCCATCTCTAGGGCGTCTGAGCTGTATTCTAAAGTGAGTATCCTTTGTAAACACGTACGGAGGATAGGGCGTCTCGTCTGTGCGTCCTGCAGCTATTCCTTCGTCCGGACTCCGGTATCGGATTGGAGGAGTGTCTAGCATCTCAACTTACCGTTCGTCAACAGGCAGAGAAAAGCAACCCTCGCAATGGCACATACTCTTCAAATCTCAGCGCTGCTCTATATGAGCTTGGAGAGTACCCAAGTAGCCTGGATGCCGTGCTGCGTGCTTTCAAGAGCATACGGACTACGCCCAACGCCACGCCAGAGTATATCACGAAGCTATCGACACGATTGGCCAAAGCCCTCTGCCACGGAGCTCGTGCCGGAACGATCTTCAGGGACACGATAGAGCTCTGCAAAGATGATATCACGCAGCTGAGGGCTGCTGGAGAGACAGCAGTATCCTCGGTCAAAGGTCCTGCGGTCGAAGAGCATAGCCGTGTTTGGAGGGAATGGGAGGCGATCGAGCCTGAGGTCGACGACTACGCCAAGAAAAGCGATTTGTGCCTGGGAGCTTTGTCGCGTCTGCCCATGTTCTGCAAACCATTGTGAGTACTTGGCCCACATACCTTCACTTCGCTAAGCGCTTCTCTTTACATGCTGTCCGACTTCTAGTGATCCGACTAAAACTTTCTTTTCGGTATGTGTCCAAATTCTGCCACGCGAAATTCTGACCCGATGTTTCTTCCAGATCGGAACCGATGACGTCATAGACCTCCTTCAAGGATGGGGTCCTGAAAGCCGCCATCCGCTTCGCTTGGACCAAATGGCCACTGACCGATTGGCCGAAGTAGCGATACTCTTCGGTGGTGTCGGGGACGGTCAGTATAATGGACTTCCTATGTTATACTAATTCCTCTGCAGTGTCGTGAACCAACATTAACGTGAATACTCTTCAGGTCGCCACGTACTAGGTACCTTATCAGGGCTACATACGGCTCACCGGAACCTGAGCAAAAACAAGCAGTCTAAGCTCCGTGTCCATATGACCTTGCTCGACATACACGACGCTACCATTGCACGGGATTTGTGTATTCTCATGCTCTTGCACCAGCTTAATTCCGAACCGGATGCGATTGGAAAGGCTGAAATCAAGGCAACCCTGATGTACACGTTCTGTGGCGTCGTCATGCCTGTATACTGTTATGACAGGTAAGTCCGCCCTTCGTCTATGATACCACGGTCTGATCGCAATTACTTAGGCTACAGAATATGTTCAAAGATCTTCGAACTCGTCTGAAGGCTTCACCCCCGGACCTTCCGCCCTGGCTGCACGTCGTGTCCGATGCCGTTCCCACCGTTGTCGAGACGCTCGATCTCTGGATTAAGTCCCCAAAGTCAACGAAGAGGATGCTTGATGGCCATGAGCATACGAGTGCACGGAACAACCCGATCATGCCGTCTCTTGGTGTCATTCCCGGCGCAAATGCGGACTTCCAGAAGACGTACCAAGATAGAATAAAAGAAGAGCAAGAGAACATCCGGCGTTTGCTGCTTTCGGCAAGTGAGGAAGAACTGAGGGAAATGAAGCTTGTGCCGCAGGGACTGAAAGGGCCCGAGGCGCGCGCGTACCTTGAAGCAAACCTGGACGACTACGTGGAGACGTTCCAAATGGCGATGAGTGGAGGAAGGCTGCCGTCGCTGGAGGAGGCATGGTACTTGAAGACTAAGACATTCCTCCCAGCAAGAGAGCTTCGCAAGCGCCACCCCGGCTTCGACACTGCATGGAAGGACTTGAAGGAGCGCCGCGAGATAGCCCCCGGTACCGCACGGAAGGTGAAATTGGTCCATTGCTTGTCATGGTCGTAATTCTGACATTTCACAGATCGTGAAGCACATCGAGACCGAATGGAAACCGAATATGACCCTCTTCGTATGCTCTCCGTCTCACGCAGCTCGATATTTGTGGTCATTAATGCCATTATAGGACAAAGAAATGGCTGATCCTGTGAGCTACACCGACGGGGATGCGTACCCCGACCTCAAACTCGACATGTTCGGGACTGCGGGCTCCTTCGACGACTTCAACCGTCGTAACGACGCAACGGGTCAACGCGATAGCATGGAAGTTGTCTGGAAGACCTGCAACAGATTCTTTGAGGAGGCCGCTGCCGCGCTCAAGGCGCTGGGGTCGAAGATCGTTCTCGAGCTTGTATGCGGTGGGCTCTCTGAAGAGCTTGCGAAGATGAGGCTCAAGGGTGATCTCACACGCCCTCCTACGTTCCCGAGGAAATACACCCGGATGTGGTTGAGTAACGTTCCGTGGGTAATGAACTTGGCATTATGGCACCCTCGTCTAATACTCTTTCGCTCGCAGAGACTATACACATGGTCCAATGAACATGATCACATACGTACTGCCAAATTTGCAGGAAGACCCACAGGCAGGGATTGCGTGCAACTCGCTCGCAAACACCGGCGCGTGGGCCGGAGATGAAGAGTTCATGTATACGTACGTCAATTTGTACGTGAATGGGCACATACTCACGTTGAGATTTACTTAGATATACGCTGCTACTCCCCGAAGAGATTCCACGGTACTTGGCGTGCAAAATAATCGATCCAAGGGCGGTCATGGACACCCTGGTCCTTTCCGCTCATAAGACGCCTCGTGCTTTGGAGGACCTCGCATCTCGTTCGGAACTGGTCACTTGGCTCACCCGCGTCCTCTTCAACACGTTCATCCCCGCCCAGTCTAAGCCCCGCCCAAGCCAAGTCCGACTCCCGCACAACCTCGTCGCATTCTTCGGCATCGTGCTATACCTCCACCAGATCGGCTACCCCGGCCACTGGCTCTCCGACTTCCTCGCGCGTGTCCTCAGCGGCTCCCTCGTCTCCGACGTCGCCCCTTACGAAGGCTTCTACCCCATCCCAGTAACCGACCGCGCCCGGCGCGTGAAGCTGCGGCGCGTGCGCACCGACCCCTGGCTCGTCGAGTTCGAGACGATCATCGCGACCGCGTACCACGCCATCCCGTTCCCCATCGCGGGCGCGCTCCCCGCGGACTTCACCGCGCGCACGCGCGCGGACGTCGCGGTGTGGGAGGCGCGCGTCGAGCCTGCGCCGCTCTTCTCGCACAGCGTGTTCATGGACCCCACCTCGCCGCAGGACCCGCGCGCGCAGCTGCTCTTCTGGCGCACGGACGTGGTGGGGGCGGCGGCGCTCATCGGCGACATGCAGCGCATCTTCGAGGGCAAGGCGGCCCCTGCGCCGGGGACGTTCTTTGTGCTCACGTCGCAGGAGTACGTGCACTACCGGCAGTGCCTGCGATGGCGGCTGAGCAAGAAGCGGGTGGAGCGCATGCGCAAGGAGAAGTGGTCCGTGGTTGCTTATCGCAATGATACAGGTCAACAAGGTGGGCAGCATCGTTAATGCGGTATGTTTCTAGGAGTTAACGCCTTGAATGACTTTACAGCAACATGGCCAGTGCCCATCCAGAGGTGGTCTTTGTGTAACGAGTATGCGTCATGAAATGTTTGGCTTTCGTTATGAAGTTATGTATAGTAATCTCGAAGGTAACCAGTATGAGTAGCAGCAGTCAACGCTTCATGTAACGGAACCCAACGTAGTAGTGTATATTTGTTATGTTTGAGTTGACGACCCCAAAAGAACCTCCAAACGATGCTGGAGCTGGTGAAGGTATTCGCAGAAGGTGGGTTTATTGACCTCCTGTACTGTCATTCAGTATGTGACACGAACGTGTGTATTACACGCAGAGCCACATTGGTCGCGATAGCGCATGACTGTGCGAAGTCCAGTCTCTGCAGTAGTCTGTGGGGTAAAGACAAGCAGCAGAGCGCCCCGTTTTACATATCCATGTCTACATACGCTCACATACAACACTGTGGACAAGTCACTCGCCTCTACCCCTGGAACGCGATACCTCGCTTAGACGTCTCAGCGAGACCGCCAGCAGCGTAGCCGGTACCTACAAGCACAATGAGCGTCATAACCGAGCGTGCACAAGAGTAACACGTACCCTCCCTTGTGAGTTCGACGATATCCTTCTCGCCGAGCGTCACGTCGCACACGATACACTGCTTCGCAGGCCTGACCAGTGTTTCCGTGCATGTTTTACAAGTAACATGTCCGCATGGTTTGGATACTGTACACGTGGGTTAAGCTGAGCCTGGATTGTGAATAGGCGCTACACGGAGGAGACGCACTGTGCATAAGGGTATTGTTTGAAAGCTGTTTCTTGCAAGACGGGCATATCGGCGGCTGCTCGTCCTCCCTCTGAGCCTTGGGTTTCGAATCTCCCCCGTCGTCCGCGGCAGGCGTTGATCCCACAGATTTACCCACGACGGACGTATCAAAGGACCACTTCACTGAGATCAAGTTCTTCCGTCTAACAAAATGCTATTAGTTTCAGCGAGCAGAGGCGAGTGTAAGAAATGTAAGACATACAGAAGTGGGTGCGCGGGGTTCCCACCATGGCATGTTGTCTGCAGCTTTACGTCCGCAAGCGAAGAGGGCGCGCCCTGAGATGTATATGTCGGCGTGAGCGAGGGAAGCCAGAAGTCGGGAAGTTTGCTCTTCAGTGCCTCGGCCTGCTCGCGCTCGATTTGGCGGAGCGCAGCCTCCTCCGCCTCGCGCGCGAGCGACTCGACCGCAGAGGCGTCGAAGTCGAACTTGCGCTTCGTTCCACGAGCTAGAGGAGGTTTAGGACGAACACATGCGGGAAGGAGGTTCTTAGAGACGTACATTCCGCCGACGAGTCGAGTCGAGACGACGTAGAGATCATGGACGACGCGGCCAGGCCGAGCTGCCCCTTCTCGAACTCGCTCAGGACACGCTCCCGCGCCGCCTCTCGAGCCCTCTGACGTTCCTCCTCAGCCTCCTTCTTCAAAGCTTCCAGGCGGACTTTCTGCCTCTTTATGTCGCCAATTTGTGTCACTACCAACCCGAACACGCGTCAGCCCTCATATTCACAGGAAGCCATGTGAAGTTGAACATCGGTAGCAAGAAATGGGGCAAACGGGGAGGATAGCAGACATATTGTGAGTGCGGATAGAAAATACTCACCCAAGTCAGTCAACACACACTCCCTACAGAATAAATGTCCTTTCTGGCATGCGACGGGGTCGCGCGCGCGTTGGAGGCAGAGGGCACACGCATCGAAACGGCGCATGGACTCGTTCCCTAGACGTTGCTGCCATAGTTCCAGCGTTCGTTAGCGGCGCGCAAGAAAGGGCGGCGGGCGTACCCGTTTGGTTCCATAGTCGAGCTTCTTATACTCTGCGTAGGAGAATATGGAGGACGCTGTGTTGTTCTTGCTGTGCTTTGTCATTGATGTTATAAAGTCGTCACGGTAGCGGAGGTTCAAGTAGGGAGAGTGTATGTAGACAGCGAGCGGGACAGGCCGTGAGCGAGATTTGGTGGAAGATGGCAGCAGGTCAGGAAACACAAGAGCGTCAGGGCGCTGCGACGTGCGCACTGGGATAGCGCGACGTCATAGGCGCCGAATGCATTCCTCCCAGCTCATGCACTCGCCACCAAACGGTTACAATCGGAGTATGAAAGAACCAGCAGTAGCACCCCGCAACGGAGTTGTAGACACTCTAGCTAATGGTGGCGTCGTTCATCTACATTTTCTAAAATGTCTAGAGTATCATTATTACTATCGTTGGCATCATGTCCTCACTACGAGGAATTGTTCTGGTATCTCTGGGCTCTCGTATGAGGAAAGGGTTACGTCGTTACTGAAGGAGCCATCTCCATTTATTTGGGGGATGCGCTCTACCTAGTGGATGGTTTACGCATGTTCTATCTGAGCAGAATACGGCGAGGGGTACTCACCTGGAACACGCGGGTGTTAAATCCAAACTGTTTTACAGTAGGTTGGCAATGTCTGGCGATTGACCGAATCAGGTCGAGCGATTGTTTCGGGACGTCCTCTGACCCGAAATCCAATGGCCTGTTGACATGCACGGCCCGCAACTTCGGAGCCCGCGCTAGGCATGGCCCCAGGGCATTCTGTGGACCGAATACAACCATTAGCGACTCGTATTTAAGCGAATGCATGGTAGACCACCTACGAGATCATCCTGCTCAACAACAATGAACAGTTGTTCAAGCACTACGCAGCGCTCGCAGATATTTGCGATTGCGGCTATGCTCATGCGCATGCGATGCACAGAGAAACGTGTGAGACGCGCCCCGTGCGCGTTCACGATCGCCCTACAGAAGTCGTCGCCGAGCCGGTGTCCAACGTGTCCACCGACAGTCGAGATGTGGAATCGTTGGAGGGGCGCAGGGGCGAGGAGAGCGAGTACATCGCACTGCCAGTCGAGGAGGGACGTATGTTCATCCACGGTGAGGGTGATGGAGCGAAGACGAGATAAGGTCCCTGCGTGGGTGCACAACTCGCTGAAGGCATGCATATCCTTTGAATACTGTCAAATGCGATTCAAGCACGATATTTGAAACAGACGTACGAATCCTGTAGAGAGACCCTCCATTCCAAGGCCAATGATTCCTTTGTAGTTGCCGGAAAGTAAGGCCCATAGACCATCGTGGGTGACTTTAGAGCAACCAACAAAATAGACGTATTCAAGGTGGGTGGCGTGGCGGGCTATATCGTGGAGCATGCCATCGTTCACCCGCGTTGACGACTGCGGGGCGGGTTTGTTAGCATCTTGAGGATGCAGTTACGTTGCAACGTCAGCTCGCCTTACAAATAACGCTTAGATGTCGCAAAGTTTCGCCTGTGTTTTGCATCCATGGGACTAGTACGTGGGAGACTACCACGCTTGGCATAATGAGGGAAAGCTTCCGAAGATGAGAGAAACGAGGCAGTATATCAGGATCATAGTAGCCGGCATGTTCGCCGTTGATCTCCAGTTCTTGCAGTCGCGAGCAGGTTGCCAGTGTTTGAAGAACAGAAGAGGTTAGGGACCCATGTCTGGTCCATGTACATGCCCGTAGGTTGACGCAATTTCTAATGCCGCTGAGACAAGCATCGACGATGACGTCGTAATCATCGGATTGGAGTGCTTTTGGGAAATCGCGAATGACTGGAGTAAACAACACGCATTAGCAAAAGTGCACGAGTAGGCATGCACACTGAAAGCGAGGTAAGAGCATACCTAACTGCTGGACTAGCTTCGCTAGATGAGGATAGTTGGCAAGGGTACGGAAAAGCTTGATCACCTGTATTCAATATCTTAGTCAGAAGATGCAACTCAAATGGACCCGATATAACTCACCCTCGTTTTTCCTTCTTTATGCCAAGAATAAATGAAGACACGCTCGTACAACAGGGGTACAGCAAATGTGTAGAAGGAGTGGTTGACGAGGCAGACCGCAGAGAGATGGCTAGGCTTGACCAGATGGTGTAAAACCAAAGGAAGCAGTTCTAGTGGAAGATCGTTGAATTGAGCAATGCCATCTATCATTTCTATCGCGAGCGGTCCAGACGTTTAGAAGCGTATAAGACGCAGGATCCACAGGCTTGGTGCCTAGAGATAGAACGCGGCCGTTCTTCGAAGTCGACTAGAGACTATCAAGCGTAGAATAGACCTAAGGATACAAGATATGACGGAAGTGCGAACCCCAGACGGGCCGAGCGCTCCGTTATGTTTATTCAGACTCCGACTGGCGGGAATGATCGCGATGGCCTTGTTATCCAGGCGCCGCTCAGAATTGCACCAGTGGCACAGCAGGCCCGGACTTGCGGACGAGCAACTGTAGGGGACGTCCGCCACATCTTTCCTTGCTACCACCACCATCCCTCCTCCTCGTTTGCAACCATGTCCCACATAGAAGACGTGTTTGGCAACAGTGACGGCGGAGAAGACCACGAAGAGCAGGAAGAAAAGCGCCCTCCCAAGAGTAGGAGAGCTGACTATGATGATGAGGACGAGGAGGACGAGGAAGAGGAAGAAGAGGACGAGGACGATGAGGACGAGGGTACAAAACGAGGGCAAAAACGGGCCAAGGTATGTGCATTGTTCAAGTTATTTAGTGCGCCATTAATCCCACAGTAGCATCGACACAAACGCCCTGCAGTGAACCGTTTCCTCGATGTCGAGGCTGAGGTAGACGAAGATGAGGATGAGGACGAGGATGAGGACGAGTTTGCTCGAGGTGCGTGGTTTATTATTTCGTGTACGACCACCCAATTTTAACCATGCTCCAGACGAGTTCATTGCGGATGCTGGTGTGGAGGGCGAAGAGGACTACGATACTGTCCGGAGGGCGGCCGACCACGCACGTTATGACCGACGTGTCCGTGAAATGGACGATCGCGACCTTGAGCAGGTTGCTGAAGACATCAGTCAGCGGTATAGGAGGACAGCAGTCCGGTACACTGGGGAAATGAGTGACGTGCCACAACGTTTGTTGATGCCCTCAGTCCATGATGCCAACCTGTGGCAAGTGCGAGTTAGGGTATGTGTGCTAGCCTCTTAAACTTAGACGTGCGTCTGAACTCACCGCTACGTACAGCCTGGCAAAGAGCGAGACATCGTCTTCAGTCTCATGCGGAAAGCCATTGACCTCGAGTACTCCAACCGACCGCTGCAGATTCTATCCGCTTTCCAGCGAGACTCCCTCGCAGGGATGATCTACGTTGAAGCTCGTAGTGCGAAGCAAGTTAGCGAGGCAATTAACGGTTTGGTGGGCGTCTTCCCCAGCCGTGGTATCGCGCTCGTACCAATCGAGGAAATGGCTAGCTTGCTACAAATCAAACAGCAGGAGCTCACCGTCACCCCAGGTAGCTGGGTGCGAATCAAGCGCGGCAAGTACCAGGGAGATCTAGCTCAGGTCATGGACGTCACGGAGAACGGCGAGGAGGTTGGACTCAAATTCATTCCTCGAATTGATCTCAATCCGAAAGACGACATGACACTGGACGGCAAGAAGCGGAAGAAGACTGGTATGGGTCTGTCGTCGTTCAGTATGCGCCCGCCACAGCTATTCTTCAACTACGAGGAGGTCGTGAAGGTGTACGGGCGCAAGACGGTCTCAAAACGGAACCAGGTTTACGTGTTCCAGAACGACACGTACAAGGATGGCTTCATCGAGAAGGATTTCCGTTTGACTGCCCTCCAGCTTGACGACGTCAACCCGACACTTGACGAGATCACCCGTTTCACCCGCGGGCAAGACGGTACCGAGAATGAGGCGAACGTAGACCTTTCTATCATCGCCGAGGCGTCTCGCAAGGCCGCTATCTCCGTTCTTCAACCTGGTGACCACGTTGAGGTGTTCGAGGGCGAGCAGTCTGGCGTCCACGGTACCGTGCACAGCATAGAGCAAGATGTCGTCACCATGGAGCCTGTGGGTGTTGACTTCGACGGCCAGCGGATACAAGTGCCCGCGCGTAGCGTTCGAAAACGCTTCAAGCCGGGAGACCACGTCAAGGTCATGACCGGCAAGAACGCGGACGAGACGGGTTTGGTTGTTTCGGTGTTGGATAATGTGGTCACCTTCCTCTCCGACATGTCCATGCAGGAGGTGAGCGCAGCCTTGAAAACTACTATAGTCCGCGAGATTAAACTTTGCCTTTAGGTTTCTGTGTTCTCCAAGGATCTCCGAGAAGCTGCAGAAGTTGGCACTGGCACGAACATTGTCGGCAACTATGAGTTGCATGATCTCGTTCAGATAGAGTGAGTACTACCAGATATTCCTACTGGAGCTCAGCTAATAATGTATTCAGCCACCAAACTGTTGGTGTCATCTTCAAGACCGAGCGAGACTCGTTCAGGGTCTTGGATCAGAATGGCCAGGTTCGTCTCGTGCAGCCACATCAAATCACTATGCGCAGGGACTCGAACCGAGCTATCGCTGTGGACTCGGAAGGCCACGAGCTTCGGATAGGCGATAACGTGAAGGAAGTCGATGGCGAGGTCTGTCCATTTCCCGTATTGCCTCCTGGCCGACACTGATGCGTCCTGCAGGGTCGGAAAGGTCGGGTGCTCCACACGCATCAGTCGTTCTTCGCCTTCCTGCACAACCGCGACTACACCGAGAACGGCGGAGTGTTTGTTACACGCTCCCGATCGCTTGTCTCGCTCGCGCCGAAGGGTAATGTCATGAAGCTCGGTAACACCGACTTGTCCAAGATGAACCCTGCACTCAGTGGCGGGGCCGGAGGAATGGTTGGGTCTGGAATGATTGGCCGTGGCCCCCGCGACCGCCTCATCGGCGTCAATGTTACAGTGGTGAAGGGCCCCAACAAGGGTTACAGTGGAACCATCAAGGACACCAATGGTCCTCATGCTCGTGTTGAGCTCCTGACGGGAAACAAGGTCATTACTATCGACAAGGAGAAGCTACGACGTAGGCTGTACGTTATCCACCGAACCTTCCCCAAATACTCTTCACTCACCTGTACCCATAGTCCAGATGGTTCCCTCGAACCCTTGGAGAGAGTTATGGCTTCCATGGGTCCGCCGAGACCCGGCTTCGGTGGTGGCGGTGGCCAAACACCCAATCCCTATAACCAGGGTGGCGGCCCCGGTGGAGCTGGAGGTCGTACACCAGGATGGGGAGCGACAGGACGCACGCCCAACCCGTACAATGACAGCCGTACGCCCGCCTGGGCTGCCAACTCTCGTACGCCGAACCCTTACGCGGACAACAACGGGAAAACCCCCGCATGGGACTCATCTGCTCGGACACCGAACCCTTACAATCAAGCAACCGGCGGAGCAAAGACACCCGCGTGGACTTCCTCTTCACGGACACCTAACCCTTACGCGAGTGGTGGTGGTGGTGGTGGCGCGTCGACGTGGGGGGGTGCGACCCCTGGTCGGCCGTCAAACGCTGGCCCATCTCCATGGGATGTATGGGTAAGTGTAGCCTGGGTGCCAGCAATGGAACGTGCACTCACACGCGTCTTTCAGGATTCTTCTCGCTCAGCACCTACGCCATATGCCGCGGCTTTCACGCCTGGAGCGCCAACGCCTGCTCCGTTTGGCGTTACACAGACTCCTGGAGTATACGACTACCAGACACCGGCTCCAACAGGTTATCCTCAGACACCTGCCGTAATGGGTGGTTCCGGCTACGGCGGGGCAGAATCGCCATTCGGTGAGGATACCTCTCTTGTTCCTGCCATTATCCCCGGCTAACACTCTGCCGCAGACATCCCGGCGAAATGGTTACTGGAGCCCGAGATCGCAGACAAGGTACACGGCATCCTGGTCGAAGTCAAGGGTTCCTTCGGCGGCTCTGGCTGGCACAATGGCGACTGCGAGGGCAAACAGGGCGTGGTCCTCTCGCTTCTTAACACAACGAACGACACGTTCGAGTCGACGGCGCGCGTGCGTTTCGACGACCCCGTCGACGTCCTCACGCCGATCCTCGCCGTGCCTGTGCAGTTCCTCTCGCCCGTGCATCCCGAAAAGCAGGGCGAAGACGTCGTCATCCTTGCGGGCACCAGCAAGGGCAGCATGGCGCGCGTGGAGGCGGTTGAAAGTCGCAATGCCATGGTCATCATTACGTTGGTCAACTTCCTCGTCATCGACAGTGCGCCCGAGCTACTCGTGCGCTTCCTCCAAGTCGATGAGGTCGGCAACAAGAAATCGAGGTGATCGGCGATTCCGACACCCGCTGGCTGGACAGTCCGGAGGATTGGCTACTAAATATCGCTCTCCTGTCACGTTCTCCTGATTTCTTGCTATTAGCTCACATGCTCTATTGTTGTACGAGAATTTCCTGATGTATCATACAGTAACCCCTGCTTCTCAATAATTGCGACTTGTATGGATGGCCGTACATCGCGGTCTCTAATCAGTGTCCGAGTACGAGTCCGTGCCCCGGTGGTTTGGTGCGGATGATACCTCAAGGCCTCATCACCTGACTACGCATTCCATTCCGCCCACTCTATGATTGGTACCGGGCGAGACGCTACCAAATAGCGCGTCGACTGACTGGCTGATGCATCGTTGCAGCACAGCACTAGCTTCCACCCGTTCTCCCTGCGCATCCGCTCGACGCGCGCCCGGCTCAGCCAGAACCGCACGCACTCGTCGTACTGCACGAACTCGAGTGTGCCGAGCACGAAGAACGAGCCTGGCGGTGGGCTCGGCGCACCCTCGAACACGCGCCGCAGCGCCCCGCGCGCGCCGAGCACGTCCGCGGCGTCCCCGCGATACACGAGCAGCTGCGCGCACGGCGCGTTGCCCCAGCGCAGCCCGTGTTGGAGCGCGTCGTCGAGGTCGCGGCTCGGCGTGAGCGGCGCGCGCCAGAGCACGACATCTTCCGCGGCGGGGGTGGTGGGGAGCGGGAATGGCATCGCGCCGCGCGTGCGCGCGATTATGGCCTCGAGCTCAGGGATCCAGGGGTCTGTGCGCACGCTCCGCGGTGGGACGCGCGTACTCCGCTCGGAGGGGCACATGGGCAGGACGCCGTTGTAGGGCGCGACCTTGGTCTGCAGGGAGCCGCTCATGACGCGCGCGAGGAAGTCGGAGAGCCAGTGGCCGGGGTAGCCGACGTGGTGGAGATGTATGAGAAGGTGGAAGAAGGCGGCGAGGTTGTGGGGTAGGCGAATCGTTATTGGCGGCTGAGGGGGTTGCGCTGAGAGGAGCGTGTTGAAAAGGAGGCCGGTGATCCAGGTTGTAAGTTGCTTCCGTGTCGCGAGCTCTGAAAGGGGCCGTGGTAGGGTGAACCCGCTGTAAACCTGTACGCCTGTGATCGTGGCCCCGACAACCTTGCAACCTAGGTAGCGGGGGATATCCTCCTCCCGCAATAGAGTATATCTATCCGAAGGTAGGAGGTATTAACATTATCCGCTCACGGACGTGGTTGGCGAGGTCACTTACGTATAGAAGAACTCAGCTTCGTCCTGCCATGCGCCCGCGTTGACGAGACAGTTGCAGGCAGCCGCCGAGTGGGAATCGTCTTGCAAAGCCGGGATACTGTACACGAATGTCCCCAAAGGTCCATGCGTGTAGTCCCTGCATTGATATGAGCGATGGGAACCCGGAAGTTCTAAAAAGACAAACTTACGGAACGTTGCTCAACCACATGCGAGTGTAGGTGCGTGGAAAACCCTCCGCACGGTGGGAGTCGGTGCTCATTTGCATTTTCACGAGTTCTTCTGACAAGCCGCCGCAAACGATCTCTATCGTGATCTTCTCCTCCAGAGCTTTGAGCGCGGCCGCAACCTCCGTGAAGAACGCAGCGCATATCTGTGCTGCGTCCTGTGGCTTGTACGTTTCCCGGGAGTGCCTCTTCCTAGTGCGGATAAGGCTTTGGATGAAATCATCGAACAACTTGACCGTTTCGAACATGTCCTGTCGTCGTTTCGGATAGCCGTCGGCGAGGTTGAAGTCCTACATGGCATCAAATAAGTCTCCACTCAGAAAAACGAGCGCCGTGTGACGTACGAAGAGAGTCAGGTTCGGCTTCCAGTCATTCATCACCTCCGAGACAATCTGGAGGCTGAATTAGATTAAGACATGCAGGGCAGTATCACACGCAACCTCACCTGCCGTTCAACGGATGTGGAGGGTTTACGTCCGGCCTTCATGTTGTTCCAAGCAGCGCTGAAGCTTGGATGACGGTCCCGCAGCTGCGCCGGGGGGCAGAATGCCTTCGTGGTGCGATACCACACAGTTTCGTGCTCAGGGGTCGGGTCAGCTGGGTCATTAAGTTGCAGGCTTTGCAACAGCATCCTCTGATAGGCGGGCGACAGCCCTTGAACCTGTGACAACATAGCCATTCGCCCGTGCATAGACACAGGGGGCTTGTGCTCATGCCCCTCGAGCAGGCGTCGTGTCGACTTTGTAAGGCAGAGCCAGAAGTCGAGCACCGCCGTCACTGCAGGAATGGCGTTGGGAACGACGTGAAGCCATGATGGAAGGCGCGGTGGAGCCGCTGACAGCCGCGCGCGGAGGTCCCTCCATAAGTCTTGCAACCTGTGAGAACCTTGTTAGAAAGAGTAGAAGGTCCTCCACGGATCGCGCACGTCTGCACATACCTTTCGAAGCAATACTGTGGCATGACCATTCCACAGTACACATACATCAGAGTTGCTTGTATTTCGTCCTGTTCCACCGCGCCCGGGCGAGTGTTGAGTTGATGCAACAGCATGAGCACAGTAAGGTCTCTCGTGAGCATAACATTGTGGTGGTCGAGCGCCGTAATGTGAACGCGGAAATTCGCCTTCTTGTTATCCGCCAGGCGCTTGTACTCGGCGTGGAGGCCACAGAGGGTTCCGAAGAGGTGCCGAGCTGGCAAATATGAGCACTCGCTTTGAGGAGACGAGTGTCGGATACAGACCATCGCCGATGCCTCCTAACATGAAGGAAATATTGGATAGGCGTTCCGATGACATTCTGTTGATATGGAGGGAGTGGGGATGCATAGGGCCCCAACCATCTACAAGGTCAATGATTTTGTCCATTCCCATCTGAGTAAGCATCCCATGAGTGGCCCGTCTACGATCTCGCGGCCGTACAAAAGAAGGACGTACCGGAAAGTAAGCCATCTTATTATCGCTGAGAAAAGATTAGACGGTTCTGCGGGAGAGCGGTGAGTGTAGGACTCACAGTGATTTCGTGAGGATCGGCAGGGTCGACAACGCATCCCGTTCGCGTATCTCATTCCCAGAGACGTCCTGCATCCAGCTACGTTCTTCATCCCAGACTTTCCAGGCGGACGTAAGGTCCCCTCCATCACCCGCGGCGTTTGCGTTGGAAGCTTCCTGCCGGGCATCGAAGGAAGCCTTCCATAGGCTAGCCACTTCATCCTGGAAACCTTGAAGTACGGCTAGGGTTACGGTCTTTGCGCGAGCACCATGGCAGAGAGCCTTCGCCAGGCGGGTGGAGAGTCGAGCCAGGAGATCGGGCTTGCTGTCCGGCTGGGCTGACAGGAGCTTCCAAGCCCGCAAGATTGCGTCGATGCAGGATGCGTAGTCCCCGGCCTCATAAAGGGCTGCACTAAGGTTGGAGGGATAGACGGGGTCCAGGGAGTCGGCTTCTTCTGCCTATGATCCAAGGAGATGTCAGATCGTTGAACTCGCTGGGTGCGTTCAATGGTAGGCATGCGGCCAGAATAGGTTCTACGAAACACACCACTCGCAGGAGCCATAAATACTCACCTCAGCATACAACTTGGCCGCTCTACGATAGGCGGTCAGCCCACCGAGAGCCAGGGATCAGGGTGTAGATGCATTTGTGTGCGCACTGTATCATATCTCCGCCACTGAAAATTTTGTTCCCTTGTTGTTTGAGGCTTGCCGCTTTCGCAGGTCCAGACATCCTGCAGGGGGTATGTTTATTCAGTCAAGGGGTGAGTGGGGGTTGAAGTAATGGCAGGGAGGAAACGAGAGTGCTATATCTATCCAGATCATCCATCGCACGGACCCCATCACCAGGGGTGCTGACACCACTGCGAACCTGGCCGTGGCTTGCATGGCAGGTCAACTTGACCTGCCTGGAGCACTACGAAAATATTCCCGATTAGGAATATTGAGGTCTCCTTAAGCGCCCTTCGCCTGCCGCCCAAACACTCGCGGAGCCACTGTTGGGAGCAGCAACGAGATCAGGTTGGAAGCGGGAGCGTTATTATAGCAGAAAGGGACGTACTATGCTAGACACATCGCATAAGATGCAAGCCCCAAAATGTGTGGCTGAATACGCCTGGCACGTAGAAGCGGAAATGCGATACACGAATTGTATTACAACGGCACCTTGAAGTGATAGCACGAGTACAAGGTACAAGCGGGGACACCGAGAAAGTGAATACATCCATCAGGCTGAGATGCGTACTGAGACAATAGCGATGTGTGTGTAGCAGGCAGCGTTCGGTCGTGACGTGGTCGTAAACAAATGTGAGCGTGAGGGAGGAAGAGAAAAGAGAGAGAGATTGGTGTAGGGGAAAGACAGACATTGGTGAGAGCATCCCTCGTCCCTCGCAGAGGGACAAACATTATTCGATACCCCCTAACGGACACCAGCCCGTCGGGGGACGCCAGCTCCTAGATCCGCGCGCCGCGAGTCAAAGGCCAAGGCCGAACCGCCCCGTCGCCGCGACGAGCCCGATCCCAATGCCCGCACAGAACGCGCTGACGAGCGCAAGGCCCAGCCCGAACGTGTACCCGGCCCCGCGCGGGCGCGACCCCTCCGGCGCGTCCGCCGCGCGCTTTCCGTCTGCCGCGGTGACGGTCGCGGAGCGCCGCCGCGCGCTGCCGCCGCCCCCCAAGCCGAGAGTGCGCCAGGCGCGGCTTCCGAGCGCACGGAGGAGCGAGAGCGAGAACACGGCGAGCGAGGGGAGGTGCAGCGGGTCGAACGCGCCCGTGCACGGGGGCGACACGAGGCCGCGCTCGTCTGATGACGCGAGGGAGAGGGGCAGCCGGCCGACGGTCGCGAGCGAGCCCGAGCCGGAGGAGAGTGGGGCGAGGCGGCGCGTCGCGCCCGACGAGGAGCGGCGCCGGCGCAGGTGGAGCGCGACCTCCTGCGAGAGCGTGCCCTCCCACTGCGCCTCCCAGGCCTCCTTGTCCCACCTGTACTCGTGCTTCTCCGCGGCGGGCGTAAAGAGGGCGGGGGGCTGCGGCGTTTCGTACGCGCGGATGGGCGGGAGCGCTCTGACTGAGCCTGTGCCGGTGCTCCACTGGACGCGCTCCACCGCGCGCTCGACCTCGCGCCAGCGGAGGAAGCGGGAGGCGGCCTCGGCGCGGAGGGTTGCGAGGATGTTGGGCGTGCGGAAGAGGCCGGCGCGGAGGGCGTCGAGGGAAGTGGGGCGGAAGGAGGAGAGGTGCGAGGAGCGGTAGCGGGGGACGAGGTCGAATGAGGAGCTGCTGGAGAAGGTGAGGGATGATGGGGGGAGGACGATCACTGGGATGTGTGGGCTTAGGGACTCGATGAGTGATCTTTCATTGGGAGATAATGATACTGTACGCTGTGATGAGCACGATTCGGAAGGCACACGACCAGAATAGAACTTACGTGAGCTTGAGAGGAGTATGAGGGCGGTGTGTAGAGGAGTGCTGGACGATGACAATAGATGTGCAAGCGTGCCGCTTGGTGGGTGCTCACGATTGATGATGTGGAGGACTTCGTAGAAAGGTGCATGTATCACGGGAAGAACGTGTTCAAGGACGTTCTCACACTGTGAAGAGATCAGTACATTCAAATACCACGGAATCTGGTAGGAAACATTATGCTTACCTCAGAATAGGTGTCGTAAGAGGGGAGCTCAACGATCTCGACGTTGCGAGCCGGCTCAACACGCTCTAGCCCATGCCTGTCTCGGTGCTCAACCCAATCGGTAGACACACGCAAGACGGCCTTTTGCTTTCCGCGCCCACCTCCGTCTCGGCTGCTAGCCTGTTCCCATAGTCCGACTTCTACTACGTCCTCGTTGTCGTCCACTAGCTGCGATGCGATCGCGCTTGCGTCTACCCCCCTCGGAGCCAGTAATAGCAGTCGCACCTCCCCTAGGGTTTGTCCGTATGCTGTGGGACGCCTCGACGGCGATGGAAGAACGAGAGAGGGGATGACTAGGCCACTTGTAGAATCGCCTAGTTCTTCCGCTTCGTGGTCTGAGTGCGGCCCGGGATGGGGAGGGGTAACCGGGACGGAAGAGAAGAGAAAGGAGGAGCCTACGGAAGGGAAGGAGGAGACGGAATCGCCAGAGGGACTCCCTGGTTCAGATGCGTACGCGCTATGAGGGGAGGAAGGGCGGAAGGCATAGGGCGAATCAAGGTGGTCGTCGTGTGAGGGTGCTGGGAGGTGGGCGGGGAGGGGTGCGGGCGACGAGGCAGGTTGCTCAGCTGCCAAAAGCGCCATGTCAAGGTGCCGGAGGCCACGAAGTGTGGATGCGCTAGTACTGGGCTCGTGCTCGTCCATGGTAAACAAGGCAACTGTGGTGGCCGGGAAAGCATCCATGAGATGAGGATGAGGTAATGCACTGCCGTTGATTGGACTCACCTTGTCCGCTATCTAGCCCGGGTGACTCCCTAATCGCGTTCTGAGCGTTGCGCTCCGGTCAACGCTGGCTTGAGAGTACAGTAGAGCAAGGGGTGGGGGGAGGAGAGGACGGAGGAGCGCAGATCACTGGATTGGGGCAGGAGCGGCGGGCTGCTTAAGCAGGTTTAAAGGCGTCGCTGCATCGGCCCAGGCGCAATACAAGCACGCCACTGATGGGCTAGATGCCCCATCTAATCTGATAAGATTCCCGGACCACTCTCCGTCTCCGTCACGTGTCCACGACGCGACACCAACAGACGCCCGAACGCGCCTCGGCTGTCGTCCCTCCGAGGCCACCGCCGTCTTCCTCTCTTCCGTCTCCCCGGTCCGCTGGCCTCGTCCTCCACCATCAAGCTCGCGGCTACGCTGCGGCTCCGTCAAACCGCCTTCTCCATGGCACGTAGCATGACACTCACCACCACCTCCACGAACACCAAGAAGCGCAAGTCAACCGGTGGTTTGGACACATCAAGCAAGAGCGATGCCGAACCCAACAATAAGAGGCGTAAAACCCTCGATGCCTTCTTTGCCCCACAAGTATCTCCCCTGTCCTCTACAAAAGCGGAGAAGGGCCCTACAGAGCGAGTAGCACTCAACGCGGAGCAAATTCGGGTACTGCAGATGGTGGTGGATGAGGGCAAGAGCGTTTTCTTCACCGGAGCAGCAGGTACGTATCGCAACCCATTGATATCCTATTCGCTCGCACATACTGGCCTTGTACTACATTTATACTACACCCGCATCAAACCCAACCTCTGGCAATTCTAAATCCGTGCAGTCTTCACCTTATACTCAATCATAGTGGTCCGGGAGGAAGTATACAGTTGCTGATTAGAACCTTATGCAGGGACCGGGAAGTCTCTGCTACTACGTGCCATTATATCTGCACTCCGCAAGAAGTACTCCAAAAACACCTCTGTCGTCTCCGTCACAGCAAGTACAGGCATGGCTGCGTCGAATATCGGGGGTAAGATCTATCTGTCCACTCTAGAACACTTTCCTAAAACCACCCGAATATAGGCATGACCATTCACTCGTGGGGGGCGGTGACTCCGGGAATGCACAACATCGACCGGCAAATAAGCTGCATCAAGACGTGCAAACCCGCGCATAAGCGATGGAAGGACACCAAGGTGCTCGTCATTGATGAAAGTGAGTTACGTGCAATGTACTCCGCGATCCAGGCTCAACCGTGTCGTAGTTTCCATGGTCGATGGTCAGCTTTTCGACACTTTAACGAAGCTCGCGGATGAGCTTAGAAGAAGTAAACGGACAGACAAGCCCTTCGGGGGCATCCAGGTAGCGTACACTTGCTTATATGCGCGCACACACTGGCCACTAAACCACGTCGGTATAGCTTGTTGTCACCGGTGACTTCTTTCAGCTGCCACCAGTCACGAAATCGGGAACAGAACCGTTTTTCGCGTTTGAAAGCGAGTCATGGAAGAAGTGCATAGACCATACTGTGACCCTAACGCAAGTTTACAGGCAGAAAGATACCCGTACGTTTCTCTCGAGCCAACACCGAGAATACATTGCTCACCCTTACTGCATACTAGAATTCGTCGAGCTTCTCAACGAGCTCCGGAAAGGGACCATCTCCCCCTCCGCACAGTCCATGTTCACCTCCCTCGCCCGCGCCCTCCCGCCCCTCCCCTCCGGCATCCTCCCCACCGAGCTCTACCCGCTCCGCGCCCAGGTCGAGCGCGCTAACACGACGCGGCTCGCCGCGCTCCCCAGCGCGATCTTCGCGTACACCGCGCGCGACTCGGGCACGCACCCCAAGGTGCTCGAGTCGATGGCCGTGCCCGCGCGGCTCGCGTTCAAGACGGACGCGCAGGTGATGCTCGTCAAGAACGTCGACGAGCGCCTCGTCAACGGCACCGTCGGCCGCGTGCTCGGCTTCCACACCATCGCGAGCTGCCTCGCGAGCGCCGCGCCGTCCGCCGCCGCCCCGGCCTCCCCGGAGAAGCTGGCGAGCGCGGGGGGCGGCGCGAAGCCGCGGTCGAGTGTGGGCTCGGGTTCGCAGGAATCTGCGTCGGGGAAGGCGAACGGCGCGGTGCGCAACGTCCAGCTGGGCCCGGACGGCCGCACGCCCTCGGCGGTGTATGGTGCGACGCCCGCGGACAAGGAGAACGCGGCGCCAGCGCGCGACGCGAAGCCGCTGTCCGCGCGCGGGAGTGCAGGTGGGGGCAAGGGCGCGCGGGACGAGGAGCTGTACCCGCTCGTGGAGTTCCGGACGCCGGCGGGGACGGAGGTCGTGCTCGTCGTGCGGGACGAGTTCCGGGTGGAGGACAACGAGGGGCGGCTGCTCGCGCGGCGCGTGCAGCTGCCGCTCGTGCTCGCGTGGGCGATGTCGATCCACAAGAGCCAGGGGCAGACGATCGAGCACGTAAAGATCGACCTCCGGAGCGTGTTCGAGAAGGGTGCGTGGGGTGTTCGTTCTTGATTCATGAAGGGTGGGGGCTGATTCGGTTTGGGTTTGCAGGCCAGAGCTACGTCGCGCTCTCGCGGGCTGCATCGCTCGAGGGGCTGCAAGTGCTCGGGTTCGATCCGAGAAAGGTTCGTTCGTTCCAAAGTGTATCCTGAGAAAATAGGTCTGATATCCGACTTGTACAGGTCAAAGCACACCCGAAGGTAGTGGAGTGGAACGCCACTCTGGAGATGGCGGTCCCTCAATGACCTTCAGAGGCTCCGAGACAGCGTTGCAGGGCCTATGGGGTAAAGTTTTATGAGCCGACCATCGTAGCGTACATATTAACCAATGCCAAACAATACTTACTGCATAATGACAGACCAATCGTACTCATCGTCTGGCGGCACTTTCACGACGTCGATTCCTAGAATCCAAGGGGAAGCGGTGCCCTGATGTACGGTAACTTCCACGCTCATTGTGTCATGTGGGATTTGCCAGCGGGTTGCTAGGCAATCGTGCCCAAGGGTGTTTGCGTAGGTGTATGCGGCTCTTCCTAGCCCATATGGAAGAACGTCGCCGGGCGACTCCGAGATCCACACTAACCACGAATAAGTATTTTCGGGGGTGAAGATCGGAGGGGGCTCGTAGGCTCTCATAACTACGGTTATAGGGATAGGTGTGGGCTCCCAAGTGTAATGCCAGTCGACAGTGATGAGGACATTCCCTTTCCAAAGAACGAGGCGACGTGAAGGAGCGTGGTGGACTGTAGTATATCCCCGGACCCGAAGGTCAGCCTCGGTTCGGTTAGCCAAGGCCACGGGAGGTGTGGCCTTAGCGTTCAATATTTGTTGGGTCGGTAGAAGTGGGAATAGATCCGCATGTGATGGCGAGGATTGAGGAAAGTAGACTGTCTTGAGGTGTATGTGTTGGCGTACATGCCATAGTGTGGAATGCCAAAGCTTGAAAATGCGGAAGGATGGGATAATGCCTTCGAGTGAAGGCTTTAAATATTTGGTGTCGTACCAGAAAGCCCCTTCTAGGAATAGATGATCCGTCCCCTTCTCCTGGTTGAAACGAGTGCTTCGGTGTTTTTCGCGGCATGCGATTGCTAGAAGAGAATCTCCTCCCTCTAGTTCGCAGGCCAGAAGCACAAGATACCATCCATTCCGAGAGGAGAAACCCTCTAGACCAGAATCCTGCGCCCGGACGACTGCCAATGTTGCACGCACGCCATAAGGTGATGCAGTGTATATTGGTGGTTCTACAACGTGAATGCCTGTGCGCTGAGCAAACACGGAATGAGGGACCCTTCGAATGTTGTGCGCTTCTCGGAAATCTCTTGGTGACCGTGCAAAGAGCGGGAGGGGCCAATCGGACCAGTGCCGAGTCTCCCACTTCCAAATGGGTATGTGGAGGTGTTCGGTGCAAATAGATCCCCAGGCTAACAAACTCTGATCGGGTATATCCCCGAGAATTTCGCGCTGGAGCCGCAGGAACGCGCGGTGGCCCTCCCCGTAGAGCGTTGGCATGGTGATGTCAAAGATACCCATGAGTGAGTACGCTTCATCTTCAATGCGCGTGCATTCGCGATTTGCCGCCCACGACATGCGTTGGGCTACACTGAATTGCGAGAGGGGCCTCCGGTGTGTGAGGATATCGCTATCAATGCCAGTTATTTGACTGATAATGTTGGGGAGGGGCTCGTTGGAGCGTAAATTTTCCCATTCCGAGGATAGAAAGTGGACCGAACGAGGCGCAATGAGCTCCTGGAGTGTCCAACCGCGAGTGAACCAACGACTCCGGCGGAACAAAGAATGTGATGCGTCGGGTTGGTCGGTGCTGGGAACATCAGCGAGAAACGCGTAGCAAATGGTCGCGTCGCGGTACCAAGCATACATTGAGTTGATGGCCTCAGAAAGTTCTGCACTACTTGTTTTATCAATGCAACATGAGTCGATCCAGACATACCGGTAGCCATGTGAGCGAGCAATCATGCACGCGCGCCTGATCTTCTCGGATATACCTGGATTCGCATAAAGGGCAGGGAGGTTGTTGCTCGGCCAGAGATGAGTTTCCCGGGTGAGATGGGTAGTGGAAAGGCCAGAATGATTCTTAGTAGGGCCTAGAAGTTGAAGCAGGTCTTGATAGGATTGTTCCCCGTTCGAACTCCAAGTGTGAGAAAGTATAGCGTAGGAGCCTATCTCTCTGTGACTTGGGAACTCGACAAACTGGCCCATGGAGGTATCCAATAATCGCATGATTAATAAAAGCCTGCAGATTCTCACGTTAATAATGGATTCAGTAGCAGGCAAGGGCAAATCCCACCTTGTGGGATAACAGGGCTTGCGTGCGGCTGGCGAGAGGAGGAGTGTAGGAGTGTTGGGGTACGAGGGCATCAGGTGAAGGGGTTCAGGTTATGAAGGGGCCAAGGCACAAGGGGGTAGAGGAACAGGGGTATTACGGAGGTAAAGAAGCTATGAGGAGGCAGACTCGCGAGCATTTGCACTGGCAGGCGGCGGTGCATACCCATTCTTCTATCCACAAATAACACCCATAAACATTCAACTACTTCATAGCTAAACCTTTATAAGCAAACCCGTCTCGGATTGCCTGACTCGTGAACAATGCCTTCGCTGAACTCGCTGGACTGTCCCTATAAGTTCTCCTATAGATTTTAAAGATGATGAACGCACGCGGAGCCGAAAGGCGAGGTGCACACCCGAGGACGCTCGCGAAACCATATACACCAGTAGGGCCGTTCAAAGCTGGCCGTAGCTCGCAGCGGCCCGTAGCACCGTAGCACGTAACCGCCAATCCCTGTAGCCACCTGTGGCACTCGCTGAAGCTAGCTGCGTGCTATGGTGCTACGGCTAGCTACGTCCTACGGCCAGCTTTGAACGGCCCCAGTGGAGCACGCGGAATTTTCGCTCGAACAGCATGGTGGCAGTATGGTGGTGCGACACTTCGACAAGTCAAGCGGCTTCGCCTGTCAGGTCGGATAGTAGGCGGAGTACCGGTGTCCTCGCGCGACGAGGATCGAGTCAGATCAACCTGGTCACGAACGGCATATAAACCCCCACCGTGGCTCTAGTAAGGTCCGACGACTCACCTCACTTCACTGAGAGGGAACGTCCCCCCCTGCACCCCACCTCATACCACCCTCTGGTTTGTCTCACCACCGTTGCCTATCTCGTTCTCAGAATGGCGCCCCGCAACAAGCGTAGCTCGAGGATCGTCGTGCGTCCCCTCAACCGCGGCGAGCGCACCCCGACCAAGGTCGTGCTTGGGTCGACCAGCGAGCTCAACCCCAACCTGCCTGTGGTAAGCCCATGCGGTGTTCCGCGTGCCGCATCATCCACGAATGCTCGCTGACGACTTTACTCTTCGCCGCCACGTAGGAGGTGATCCGGGCCGAGGCGATTAGGTGGGAAGAAGCGCACCCCGAGAAGTGGTGGTGGCGGGAAAGCCGGTCTCCACGCCCCATGTGGCGCTGGACACGCCCGGCGACGCGTCGCGGTGCTGGACGTAACTCGGGCAGGGACGCGTGGGTTTCCGACGCGTTCGTGCACGCCGACAGGGGCTATGGCGAGGACTCGGAGGATGAATGGGAGCGAGAGGCGGCAGGGGCTGTAGACGGGTGCGAGGCGGTGTGGGGCGGTGAAGGGAGGGTGGAGGTGAGCCTTCTGGACATTGCGAAGATGGCGAAGCCGCGAGGTGTGTGGTTGCGCTGTGCGGCATGAAGCGCGCGGCCTGATCACGGTTGTTTTTCTCTGACAGGTCCTGCGAAGGAGTTCGAGATCGTAGATACCGTTCCTCGAGTGATCGCTTTGGAGGACGAGAGGGAGCTTCACTGCGAGGAGATGGAAGTGGACGATTGGGAGGAGGTGGAAGCCGCCGGCGAGGCTCCAGTTCGGGTCGCGACGATGTCCTACGCAAAGGCGGTGCTTCAGACTTCGGGCTGAAAGTTGACACGAGCCGCTGGGATAGAAGGTTCAACTATAGAAGACATCTAATATTTAGTCAACAGAGAATCCGATGCATGGTTTAATATCTTGATAGTCATGATGGAGAAACACGGGAGATAACGTAGCATCGCATTACATTACCCGCGGCTTCACGCGGGTCAAAGGGAGAGTCCTTCATATTACAGGAAGACTGTTACTCAGCCACTCCAAACTTGAGGGAGGGGTCTGACATGGCCCTCGCACTTCTGCCATTGAATATCCTGACGCTAGGTCATGCGCATCTCGGACTAGCCCATGGCCTCCCGGAGAACCGTCGGAATAATACGATAGACTAGACCCCTGCACATCGTGGTTGAGCACACAAGCGATAGGCTCTATTAGAGGACGCACCGATGTCTCGTACAAGGCGAGAGGGCGCGACCTGGAGGTTTCTCCGAGGAACACGACAACACACGGGAATATCATGTCTACTGGCTTGGCAGAGCACAATGGGCACGGCATTATGCTCCTAATGGGTTTGGATACGCGATGGGCTTCTAAGGAAGAGGGGAAACGGGATAGGGATGCATATGGAGACCCGCGGCGAAAGGCCGGAAGTTGAAAGGCGCACTCGAGGTTCAATGAAGACTCAACATTCAGTAAGGCGCTCTACGTTCGAGAACTTCGTGCTTTAGGCGAGGTGTGAGACCGGGAGACGGCCGGGAACGTGTTTGGAGCAGGCATGGTTGAATCAGCACACGACGATTCATGTTGGGAGAACGAGGGACATGCTGTATAACGCGACGCTGTACTCTATGATGATGACGCCGTCTCGTTCCGTTCCTTGTACTGCGTTGCCCACTACCCAACGGCGTTTTGAGCTGAGAGACCTACGGGGGAAGCCGGGAGGGTGACGCACCTTCATTGAGGGGATCGGTCTGACGGGTTCCACAATCCTCCGCTACGGGTGACCGGCGTGTGTCTCAGGGCACGACCAGAGTGTGGTAAATGGCGTGTACGCACCTCCTTGTCGGCGCTGACGGTGAAAACTCCATACGCAACTGCGAAGATTCCTGCGAACGCGATCGCGGTGTTGGACTTCCAGTTCGCGGGGCGGGTCCACCAGCCACCTTTGAAAACCCACAAGTGTCAACACATGCCTCTCTGCGAGGACACATAGTTGCTGCAGGAGGTGTGGGAAGGAGACGCACCAGCTGGCGACCAGACCTGCTTGGGGTAGGGATATCTCGCTCCGCCGCCCTATGTCATGAACGTAAGGTCCCGCACAGAGTGGCACACAGTGGCCTGGGAGAGGAGAGACGCACCATGGTAAGTCGGGGATGATGGTGGAAGGAAAGGTTGAGGAGAGGACGCCAGCAGGAGCACGTGTTTGGCAGCGCCGGCTAGTGGGCCGGGGTCGAGCGGACGTCGAGCACGCCCCGCGTCGCTGTCCCGGCGGCGACTCCGAGGACGCGCACTCTCCTTGCTTGCATGCACCCACCTCTCCGGCATGTTTCATGCCCTCGGAAGCTACTTTCATGAGCGGCGGCGCGGTTTCTCCAAGGCGGCGGGGTATGTCGGCGGCGCGTACCTCGTCGGTCGGTATGTCTCGCAGCGGCTAGAGGATGTTCGTGTGTCCCTCCTTCAGGAGCGGGCCTCCCAAGACAAGTGTGTCTTTTCATAAAATTCTTGCTGCAACTTCTCAATGTATGTCGGGGTGAACCCAGCCTCCGGCGACGATTCGAGCAGAACCAACAAGACATCTCCTTTACGGTCATGGCCCTCCTCCCCACCCTCGGCCCCCACATCTTGCAAGGCATGGATGTAGAAGGTGTCACCCAGGAGCTCCAGTCTTTCTCCTCTAAGGCCCCTAAAGCCCGCGTTGAACTCCAGCACCCCACAGCACCCTCCGAGTCCAGTGCCACCTCCAGCGTCGACGTCGGCGTGCGCATTCAGGAAGCAGACGGCCGCTCCGACAATGGTTCTGTGTCCGTCGCATCCGACGCCGTGCCCACAGAAATGTCAGCGTCGTCAACGTCATGGGTGGACCAATTCTCGTCCATGGGGTCCTCCCAGGTCTCCGCGGTCTCTCCGGCTCCGGCTGGCGGTGGAACCTCCGACTCCTCGCGGTCGAGCATGGCCGCGGACCTCTCGGACTCGATGCTCACAACGAGCTCCGCTTCGAGTTCTTCCGCGCCCGGCCCGTCTGTCCCTTCGGTGAGTCCCTTCAATCAACCGGTGGGCCCTATGACCTCATCTCCTTAAGGCTTCCCCGAATAGCCATCTCGCGGCGCTGAGTGCCACGACAAGGAGCAAGGCGGAGCTCTGGAGGGAGGTCAAAATATTAAGTACGTGTATGCGCGCGCTCCGTCCAGACATATGTTCACCGTCCTTACAGCGTTTACGCGGACATTAACTGTACTCTACTCAATCACCCTACTTTCCCTCTTCACCCATATCCAGCTCAATGTCCTCGGCCGTTCCAAGTACATACAATCCATGATCCAACAGGAGCGCGATGAGCGCATCCGGGAACAGATGCAGTATAATACCTCCGTGTATTCACTCTTTTGGGGAGACCGAAGCCTGGACGACCCAGAGACAGACGAGTTCGAGGAATCCGAGAACGTCAGCGAAGAAACTGAACGCAAGTACCTCACGCTCAGCTGGTGGATCCTTCATGTAGGATGGAAAGACGTTGGAGAACGTGTACGACGCGGCGTCGAGGAGGTCTTTGAAGGGTATGTCACTAGAACACGTCCTTCTACGTCTGATTCTAACCTCATTATAGCGTGTCTTTGAAGACGAAGCTCAGTGCTGCGGATCTACATCGCCTCATAAGCGATGTTCGGCGCAGAGTCGAGTATGAGGTCACATTCGAGGGCAAAGAACGGAGAATAAAGTGCGCTCCTCTCAAAACTTCCTCTACGATTCTACCTCACTGTGCTCCTATGAAAGCTTTATGTCAACTTTACTGCCCCCAACACCAGAAACACTCCAGCACGTTCTCACTCAAGGCGGCATCCCGAACTGGCTCGCAACAGCACCCGACTCCACCTTCGACTCGTTCTTGGTGGAAACACGCAATCACATCGCGTCTGGGTCCTTTGAGCACGTCCTGGAGATTTGCCTGGATCGCGCAACGGACGTCCTGTTCCAGGGTGTGGAGAAGCACGTTTTTGGCTCGTACCACGACCAGGACGACCTTCTCCTCGGAGTCCAGGAGCCCCGTGAGCGACTGGCAGCCATGCTCCCAGGGCTCGCACGATGGTGTCATTTGGCGCTCGAGGGGCTGCCGAACGAGCTTGTCGACGTACGTTCATTTCCGTTTTTCCTGGGTTCACGTGTGTACCTCGCAACCATTACTGACCCCTCCCGTGTTGGCTTGATTCACCGGCGCGTTTAGGGTTTGGCGGATATGCGGGAAGTCGCGGCGCTCTCGGCGATTATTTATACCAGTTACGAGGATCGCTTTCGGTAATGCACCTGCTTTGCGTTTTGCTGCTCCTGCGAAGTATATCTCGGCGCCCTGCGCTGCGCGCAAAGTCTCTAATGTGCCTGAAGACCGCAACTCTTCTCACTGAAAAAGATGCTCAAGATCAGGAACCATTCAGGTTATCATGTGTTAGTGAGGGTAGAGCGCAAGGCACACATACCAGTCCTCACATCACCTGGCCTGCTTGTGAGCTTCTCTCGGCGTTCCCGCCAACGCGGGCGCACAGTATCGCTACCCTCTCCCACCCTCCACTAAGTGCTCATGGTCGCTCATTTCTCCGGCGCGCGGCCGTCCCACACTCCTGCTGCGCACGACCCTGCGATTAACACAGACGGTGCGCCCCGTCCACTGAACTCGCTCCCTTTAACCGTCGCTCATCGCGTTCGACGTGCGCGTACACGGTACACCGTCACCAATGTGGACCCACCTCGCTGGGCCGCCGCCACCTTACGTCCTCCGCGGGGCCGCCACAGAGCGGACGCAGCACCCCGTGCGACCGCGCGGCGATCCAAGCTACCGCCTCCCCAGCGTAGCGGTATGCTCCCATATTCCCATATTATCGCTGCGTTCGGCGTTTCCGCGCGTCCTGGCCCCTCGCCCTTCCTTTCCCGATGCGAGCGCGAGAGCGTTGCTGCTGCTGCTGGCACTTATCGTGCAGCACCGCTCCCGCCGCGCTGCGTATATCGGGCGCGCGACGATCCCGTCGGGCTTCTCCCCTTTCCCTGGAACTCGCGCGCCCACTTCTTGATGTGAAGCTTGCGCCACTGCTTCGCGGTGCTAGCCCCGTCGAGCCGTCCTGCATGCCATAGTGCGCGCGTGGATGACGGCAGCTCAGAGCGAGTGTTCTCGCACGCCCCGCGCTCGTAGGCCAAGAGCTCATGAAGCTACTTTGACGTCGCCGCGGATGCCGACGCGGTCGTCGAGGGTGCTGTCGACGTCGGCACCCGCGACGACCGCGCCGTTCCGCGCTCCTAGCTCCCGCTTTCTCCGCCCGCTTGAATCCCGAGACTCGCCCCCGCAAGCATGCTCGTCGCACTTCTACCGGGCGCCGTCGCAGTGTGCAGCACACACTCCTCGCGCGATCCCGAGCACGCATGACGCGTGCGAACGTTCCCCGCGCGCCCAGGGCCAGCGCCCTATCCTGGGGCCCCCGCGGCACGCCGCGTCTGCGCCAGGCGAGCTCGCGCCAGGGCTGGGGGACGGCGCGGTGCGCGCGGATCGCCGGGGGGAGAGGGGGAAGGGGGGGGGGAGGGCCTCCTGGCGGATTCGCCGAAGAATTCGCGCGCTTCGCGGCTTCCTTCTGGGCGGGGCGGGGTGGTTGCCGTAATGCGCCCGAGCGCGCGCTCCCGACGGTATTTGGGTTTGTGGAGGGTATGGGTATGGGAAGGGCCCCCGCCTTGCCGTCGGTGGTTCCCCCTTGAGATCGCCGTGCCGCGATGGATACAAGGGGGGGGGGGGGGCGCGTGGTGCAGATACTGAGGCAGAAAGTCGTCTGATGCGCCTAAGTGGTGCGCAGCAACGCGATTCTGACTAGCAAGTTCCTTGTGCTGCTGACCGCTTCCACAAATTGCAGGGGGCCAAATGCATTGGCAGTGGTAATACAATCATATCGAACTTCCGACCGCGACAGATCTTCTCGCCGTGGTATCCCCAGCCCCCTCAAACGCTCTCCGCATCGCGACCGGTCGTCACACCTGCGCGAGCTTCACCAAGTCGACGGGCGCCCCATCGCTATTCAGCGCAGCCTCGATGAACGCAACGTCGACGAGCGTGCCCCGCGGCCCATCCTTCCCGTCGTCGCTCCCGTCGAGCGCGTCGAGGAAGCTCCGGATCTCGCCCTGCACGCCGACCTCGCGCTCCTCGACGACCTCCTCCGTCTCCCCGACCTGCTTCCCGTGCTCGTCGCGCACGGCGGTGTGCACCGCGACGCGGATCGCGCCGCCCGCGCGCGTGATGTCGAGCCAGCCGTCGGTGCCGGTCACGGAGAGCGCGTTGTGGGCGCCGGCGACGCGCGAGGGGACGGGCGCGCCCCACGTGAGCTCGACGAGCCCGTGCGCGCCGTCGCCGGTGCGCACGATCGCGTTGATCGTGTCGTGCGGCGGGAGGATGTCCTTGGCGAGCGAGGCGTGCGCGGAGAGGCTCGCGAACGCGCTCGGGAGGATAATGCGCAGGGCTGCGATTGTGTGCTATGCCAGGTGTGAAGCGGATTGAGCGGGACCGAGAAGAGGGGGGTGACGGTGCAGGTGGTGAGAGCGCCGGGGTGCGCCGCGGGATTACGGTGTGATACGCGAGGGTGGGGGATGCGAGCGGAGAAGGATGCGTGAGCGAATGGGCGGGGCGGAATTGCGGCGGCGACTTACGACACCTCCGTCGAGCTGGAAGGTGCGGGGCAGGAGGACTGGTCAGGCACGCAACTAACGGCATCTCCCTTCAGGGCGAACGAAGACATACCAGGAAACCGCCTTGATACTGCGACATCCAACGATTCGGGCAGCGCATGTGCCGGGGCACGAGGGGGGGACGCCACGTAAGAGCTTGAACTGTCGTGCTATTGCGAGATGCGACTCACGTCGGGCACGGTGCGCCATGGGGTCTTGTACCACTTGGAGTCCTCGTCCATCCAGTTCACAGAACGCGCGTTGAAGAACGTGACCTTGCCGATGCGGCCGTCCTGGATGGCCTTGCGCGCAGCATGGTAGCCTGGCTCCGCCTCGAAGTTCTCCGCGACGCGCCAGACTAGGCCCTTGGGCTTGTACTTGGCCTCGTACTCGCGGATGAGCGCCCGGCCGCGCTCGACGTCGGGCGCGACGGGCTTCTCGCTCAGGACATGTTTCCCCGCGGCGAGAGCCTTGAGGATGATTGCGGGCTGGGCCGTGATCGGGAGGACAACGATGACCGCGTCGAGGTCCTCGCGGGCGAGGAGCACGTCGAGCGACACGGCCGGGTCCTCGTCATGGTAGACGTCGGGCGGGCTCTCGAGCTTGAAGGTCTCCTTGACGTCCTGGGCGAACGCAGAAGAGCTCTTTTCGGAGCGCGAGTAGACGGCGACGAGCTGGACGACGGGCCCAAGGGTGGCGAGAGCAGGGAGATGGTCTGATTGAGGGCGATCGGGCGCGAGATCGCGGGTGCGGGTGAATCTCCGGAGGTACCTCGAGGTGGGACGCCCGACACTCACTTTCTCTTGCGAAGATTCCTGCGCCCAGAACGGCGAGACGTCTGGTGGAGTGCATGGTGGGGGTGGTGTCGGTATATCCAGGTATTTCCGCTGAATCGGCGGGGGGCGGCAGCAGCGCGCGCGGCCTCGCATTTTTGTAGCGCGGGCTGGAGATGCACGAGACTGGGTGGGGTGCGGGGTGCGGCCAGATAGCGATCGCGAGGAAGTCGATGGGCTCTTACGGGAGCCCGGAGAGGGGCACGCGGGGAAATCTCGGACGCATTAGGCTGGGTGACCGACAGGGGCGCTTGGTAGACTCCTCGCGTCCAGCTTCCAGCCGCATTGCCAGTCCCCTCTGTCTCCACTAGGGGAAGGCGAAGCCTAGCTGTACAAACAACTGCACATGCATCCTCCACAAGGCGTGCACGGTTGCAGCAACGGGTGAGGAAACGGGCAAACAAGGCAAGTGGTTCGCGTTTCAGGTCCGGCTGTGGCTTATGTCGACGTCAAGGGCTGGAAGAGCGAACAGCCGAGGTCGATCGCTTGCTGCCCTAGGTCTGTGGCACTGCAACATCTGGCTGATGACGAGACACGACCTGACGCGACACGCCGGAGCTGCCCCGGAGTTTTGGGGGATCTGGCCAACTCAATTTCCGCGACCGGGAAGGGCGACGGCCCAGCGGAGGCGCAGGGCCGCGCAGGCGTTGGTGCGTCCGTGCCCGGGAGTCGGGCTCAGGCGCAGGCGACGAAGCGCGGCGTGCTTGCCGACCCGGGGCAAGATGCGTTCCTGCAGAATGTTCGCGCGGGGAGAAGAGGGGCGGCACTGGGCGGTTTCCACGGCTAATGCAGAACGTGCTGGGGAGGCCCCATCGCGCACGCTCCGCCGTGCGCTCCTTGCGAACCCAGGGTTCCCCTCCGGACTTTCCTCGGCCCTACCGTGTCGGATGTGCCGTTCCAAGTCTCGAGAGATGATATCGGCACTGCTTCCTCCTCACCTTTAAGAGCAAACATGCTCGCAGCGTCCCTCCGCCCTTCTCATACCGCTCCCTGCAGCCACTATGGACGCTCCTACTGCAGTGCCGAGCAAGCTTCCTAGCGACTTCCTCTGGGGCTTCGCCACCGGTACGTCGCACCCATCCCCACGCCCCGCCCCGCTTAGACACGACGACGGGACTCCCATCCCACGCACCCGTCGTGTGGCTGGACTTCTCGGAGCTAACCAATATTTTCTATTCAGCCAGCTTTCAGATAGAGGGTTCCACCGACGTGGATGGCCGCGGCAAGTCAATATGGGACGACTTCTCTAAGCTTCCTGGCAAGACCCTCGACGGTCGGGACGGAGACGTCGCCACCGACTCTTACAATCGTTGGAAGGAGGACCTCGACCTTCTCGCCGAGTACGGTGTGAAGTCCTATCGGTACGTGACTGCGCCTCCCCCTGTAAACCTGCCCGTTCTGACTGGTGGCGCACCCCTAGTTTCTCTATCTCCTGGTCTCGAGTGATTCCGCTCGGAGGGCGGAATGACCCCGTTAACGAGGCGGGGATTCAATGGTACTCGAATCTGATCGACGGGTTGCTCGAGCGAGGCATCGTTCCGTTCGCCGTACGTGACCTTGTTTGCTTCTTATTTAATGCACCGCTTCTAATTACCCGCGGTTTATCCCCGCTAGACTTTGTACCACTGGGATCTCCCCCAAGCTCTCTACGAGCGTTACGGAGGGTGGCTTAATCGAGAGATTATTGAGGATTATGTCAACTATGCCAAGGTGAGTCGTCCTTCACTGCCTCCACGGAGGTATCTCCCTGATAGCTCGCCTTCTGGATAGCTCTGTTTTGACAGGTTCGGAGACCGCGTGAAACACTGGTGCGTGACCAGCTTCGGGCCATGCGCCCCGCCGCCTGCTGTCCTGTACGCGCTGACACCACGCTGCATGATGTAGGTTGACGCACAACGAGCCCTGGTGCATTTCCGTCCTCGGCCACGGGCGCGGCGTGTTCGCGCCCGGCCGATCAAGTGACCGGCTACGCTCGCCGGAGGGCGATTCCTCGACCGAACCGTGGATGTACGCCGCCCCACTCTTCTCTCCCGTATGCCGCTCGCTGACGTCGTGTCTTTCCACTCGCCGCCCCCGCGTGCGTTCGGCATCGCGCCCCGTGTGTTGTAAACTAAACTTACGAACTTACGGAACGTTCACCGCGCCCTTCTGCTTCCGCCGCGCCCTCATGTTGCTTTTGTGCCCCCCTTGTTGCGCCTGGCGCGTCCGATGATCGTGTTCGCGCGCGGACTTGTCGGATTATTTTGGTGTTGCTCCTGCCGCTACGCCTCGTGGCGCATGGTTGGCGCTCTAGCGTCGGGCACCACCTAATCCTCGCGCACGCGTACACGTGCAAACTGTACAAGGAGGGATTCAAAGCGAAACAAGGCGGTCAGATCGGCATCACCCTCAACGGTGATATGGCCTTGCCGTACGACGACAGCCCCGAGAGTGAGTCTTGGCCTGACTCTTGTCACGCCACCCCTGTCCATCACCCGTTTTCTCCTCCCAATATGCTCGCACTTCCCGCGCTATCCCGTCTGCGCTCTCATGCATAGTTCGGTTCACTGACGAAGCCGGTACCCGGCGCACCTCGCAGATATTGCGGCGGCACAGCACTCGCTCGACGTTGCCATCGGTACGTATGGCCCCCGGGCCCCTGTCTGGATCTCCAGCCGTGCGCTGACAAGTTGTGATCCGCGCCGCGTCACCAGGCTGGTTTGCGGTGAGTAGAGTTTGGCTTCTGAATGCTATCATTCGTCTCTCGCCGTGCTAGTGCCACTATTATGCCGTTCGAGGGCCCGGTCGTCCCGGTCGCACCGGCTGCTTCCCTACTTTATTTCGGTCTCTCGTCTACCATCGACCCTCTCCCCCTCCCGCCGAGTCCCCCTTAACTTTTTTCTCTACCGGGCGTTCGCCGGGCCTCTCCTCTCTCTCCTCTTTCGCTACGGATACCGTTGCTCATGCCGCCACCCTCCAGGACCCTATCTACCTCGGTGATTACCCGGCGTATATGAAGGAGATGTTGGGCGACCGCTTGCCGCGCTTTACACCCGAAGAAATCGCGCTCGTGCATGGCTCGTCAGAGTTCTACGGGATGAACACGTACACCACGAACCTCTGTAGTACGTGGCACCATTTTGTTCCCCTCCCGCCGTTATCTTCCAAGACATTGGCGCGTGCTGGGAGCAGTGCCGTTGAACACGGTTGAGCTGACTGTGGTCTCTCGTTTCTCGGACATTCAGAGGCGGGTGGAGACGATGAGTTCCAAGGGAGGGCTGAGTACACCTTCACCCGGCCAGACGGAACGCAGCTCGGGACTCAAGGTGAGTGCGGATTTTGCTTCCCCGCTGACCCTCCAACTTACCTCAACATCCGCGTACAGCGCACTGCGCGTGGCTGCAAGACTGTAAGTATCACTCCCCTTATATCACACACTGGACTCTCTGATTCTACCGCTAATTCTTGCAACAGACCCTGAGGGTTTCCGGCAGCTCCTGAACTACCTCTGGAAGGTACATTTACCTAATTTCCCTCTTGGATAAACCAGCTCTAACTTGCGGATCTGCAGCGCTACTCCATGCCCATCTAGTAAGCATCCTGATACCTACCAAGCATGCTACCGTTCCTGATCCAAGGGTCCCGCAATCAGCGTTACCGAGAATGGATTCGCGGTCAAGGACGAGAACACGATGCCGCTCGAGCAGGCGCTCGCAGACCACGATCGTGTGCAGTACTTTGCGGGAAACACCGCTGCGATCCTCGCGGCGCGCGAAGAGGATGGTGTCGACATCCGTGCGTACTTTGCCTGGAGCCTTATGGACAACTTCGAGTGGTGCGTCCCGTCCCCCGCTCTCCGCGCTCTTCGGTCCAACTAAACTAACCGGCCTTATCGTGCTTCTTTTATACAGGGCGGACGGCTATGTGACGCGGTTCGGGCTGACGTACGTCGACTACGAGACCCAGAAACGTTACCCGAAAGAGTCGGCCCGGTTCGTCTCCAAGTGGTTCAAGGAGCACATCGCTGAGCCCGCACCCGAGCCCGAGGCGAAGAAGGACGCGCCGGCTCAGCTTGTAGTGCCCCCTACAGCTGCCCCCGCGGAGGCCACGAAGGCCGATGCTCAGTCTGAGGGGAGTGCGTCGTCGTCTCCGACGGTCGAGACGGCGGACCCAGCAGCTGCGACCGCATCCGCCAAGCGTGCTGTCAACGGCGACGCGACGGAGCTAACGGTGAGTGTACCTCATAGGCGACGTCTTTGGACTTCATTTCTCACTGACACATATCCCGCGTTCGACCTCACATATGAAAAGGAGCCCAAGAAAAAGAAAACCAAGAAGGCGCGGTTCGCGCGCTTCACTGCGTACATCTCTACGTTCCTTGGAATCTGAGCATACACGTGGTGGGGTGGACCGAGTTCCTTGAGGACGTTCAGGCTAGACGTTATGGTCGCACAGAGCGGACGTTTCCGTTCGCTCTCGAGCGACTTCTTCATATAAACCCACAAGCGACATACCATCTCCCTCGATATCTCTGTACTATACTTGCCCTGCAGCTCCATGTGCCGCCGTGGCCTACTATTACCGTAGTTTCTCCCGCTTCATCTGTACCTAGCAGACTCCATCCGTGTACTTGTATCTCACTACGACTTTCTCGTATCTCTATTGTTCCCATCTTATCTCAACCCGTGTGCGGTGCGCCATAAACCTCTTTTACTCGAGGACTTTGGCTGGGCGCTAATGTCACCAAGCTGAAACAGATTCTTCACCTAATCTCTCAGCATCAAACTAAAAGGGCATTAGAACAAGCCCACGATTGTTCACGGAAAATGCAAAAGAAGCTGCCCCAGTGAGGCTCGAACTCACGACCTTCCGATTGCGACTTGAAATAACAGTCGGACGCTGTAACCAACTCAGCCATGGGGCAGATGTGAAATTAACTTTGATAGTAGCCATTGCAGCGTCGTTCCCGCCGTCTCGTAAATGAATATGGGCCTCGGTTGGGGAACATGGTTTCTTGCTCCCCGACCGCGCCCGACACAAGCACCATGGCTAGCTTTGCGACGGACCCGGGCACGGCCGATTCATCTCTTGGCTCGAACGCACTCGCCGCCGACCTCGCTCACCAGCAAGCCGCACAGAACTTAGACCAGCACGGGAACAGCACCTCGGGCGACGTCGACACCGACGACGGCTCAGGAAAGAAGAAGAAAGGAACAAAACGGAGGAAGGTCAACCATGCCTGCCTCTACTGTCGCCGGAGCCATATGACCTGTGATGAAGGTCGCCCCTGCCAGCGTTGGTACGAATCTTTTCCCTTCCGCTCTCCGTTTACCCCCGCCCTCTTACCCCGCCTCGCCTCACGCCCTCCCCTTCTTCCCCTGCCCCTGCCCCTTCCCCGCACCCCCTCTCCCGC
>FTLJ01000082.1:0-32760 GCA_900155495.1 Porogramme epimiltina | reverse complement strand
AAGACGCGATAAGACGACTTAAGAGAATTGGGGAAGTTCTGATGTTATGGGCTGGCGGGGGCAGGCGCAGGGTAGGTGCAGGCAAGGCTGCGCTATAGCAGGCGGTAGTTTATTGGGCAAAACTCAAACAAAGTCGTGCAACCGTGGCTTCCATGATTGTAATACAAAACCCCACGAACCTGGTGCATGGCTTGCATATTCCGGCGTGGTGCAGGGCTTGCATTAAATGCCTTGCCGCCTTGTAAAGCCATTGTAGATCAGAAAATATTATAATCACGCCCATGTTGTAAAATTGGCACGATGCACCTGAGTACGTTCCTGGGGTTCTCGGAGGACCTGCCCGCCGCGCGCCCCCGCCCTCCCACCCGCTGTGCGCTCTGTGGCTGTGCCGTACCTATCCTGCCTGGTCAATGTAAGGGTTTCTTCCAGAACCGCTTGTAGATGAGTATGATAGTAAGACATGTTTAGTGGGTACAAGAGGCACCATTTTGCGCACAATTTGAACCAGTAGTTCCAGAGATAGGGGATGTGCTCCCCCCGGGTCTGGGGGGAGTTTCCTCCGGTTTGTTTTCTCCGTCTCGTCCTCGCCAGCCTCGTTTTCCCCGCTCGCACGTCTTTGTACCCTCAGTTTCTTTGTCCCACCCACCACTCCCTCTGAGCTTGGGCTAGCACTCAGAGAAACGAAACCTTTGTATTGACATACACGAAATACAGCCCACGATATTGTATAACCCCTGGTCCCGAAAATCATAGCGCAAGCAAGCCCGCCCACCCGGCGGCTTACCTTGCGCCGTGTCTGAGTCCGGCTTCGCCGGGCCCCAGCCCAACCTCTAGAGGACCAGAGGTTCCGCACGCCGACCGCTACGCCAGCGCACACCAGCGCGACAAGACGAGGCTGGACATGAGAACGAGCCGGGAGAGCGATTCCAATTCTACTAGTATAGAATCGGATTTACAATGGAAGAAGCGTGGATTACATAATATTTGCTTAGTCATTTCGGGCAACCATCAATGATGGAGCGATTTGATTGGTTAAGAGCCGCTTTTCCCTTTCGGGCACCCCTTGGATTGAGGCTCTTTCGCCTTTGCTTAAGTAATACGGGCAACCGTTGTGCTCGTTCATTGGCCGAGCTTTCGTTTTCCCTTTTGGGCTCCCCTTGGATTTCTCTCCAATGCTTAAGTAATACGAGCAACCATTCTGTCCTTTCATTGGCCAAGCTCTCGCCTTCCCTTTGGGGCTCCCCCTCAAGGATTGAGGCTCAAGTACTCGCCTTCCTGGGGCACGGAGACGCGTGAAGGCGGGGGGGGAGCCCGAGGCCAGCGCCACTTATGTCGTCCCCTCTCCCTTTCGCCCCTATCTATGCTGAATATCCGCCTCCCCCGTTCCTCCTTCACACCTGGGTACCTTGCACGCATGAGACACCTTCGGTGACGGCGCGGTACCTGACCTACAGGCTGTCGCGAAGGGCCTTGGCAGCGGGTAGGCCTCAATCGACGCCGTGCTCCTCAACAAGCGCATCGTCGACGCCATCAACGGCGCCGCGGGCTGGAAGCACGGCCACACGTACCAGGCGCACCCGCTCGCGCGCGCGGCCTCGCTCGCGGTGCAGAAGGGGGCTCATGGAGAAGCTGGGGCCCGAAGATGGGTGTGCTGCTCCACGCGTGGCTGCAGGGTGACCGCGAGCTCACGAAGCCGTTCATGTTCGACGTGCGCGGCGGCAGCGCGTGGTGGGGGATCGAGTTCGACTTCGAGGGCGAGGAGGCAAGGGCTCTGACGTACGAGGGGAAGATGTTCGCGATGCAGGTGCAGGCGGCGCGCGCGCTGCAGAATGGGTTGGTGATCATGAGCATCACGCGCGGCGCAAGATTGGACGGGAAGAAGGGGAACTACTGCATGCTCTCTATCGCCTGTGTATAACTAGGAGGTGTAGAACTTCGTGGACGTGGACGTGAAGAGCGTAGAGGAAGCTTTGGAAGCGAGCGGGCTGTGAGTGGGAGGGTAGTAGAGAAGTGGAATTAGAGACTTATGCAGTATGTGTAAACATAGATTAAATTTGTTGTTCTTTCATGTCATGGGTTTGTTGTCGAACCGTCGAGATTGTGGCCACGAGTCTTACGTCTCGGGTAACGTTGAATGCGCGCGAGACTGTGTCGCGACTGTGTACTGAAGACACAGTATCCGGCACCGACGAATACCTTGCCGTCCATCGGTCGCCGTTTCTGCTCAGGGCGCAGTGCTAGGGGAAGCGTCGGCCGTCAGCCACATCATCACTCGGCGGGGGAGGTGAGCAGACGGACCTTGTTTTCTGCAAGCCGTAGAGGGCCGGTTGCTCTCTGAGTCGCCCTTAATGCACGCGCCGTCCCAGAGCGGGCCCCTGGTCGGACCCCGACTACTGGCTGCACGACACCTCAGTGAATGTGCTTGTGAGGGCACCGTGGCCGGAGGGGAAGAACACGCCCGCGCTTCCGGTTTCCTCGCAGATATCAAAGCTATCAGCGGGTACGTGTGAGTGTGATGGCATTCGGGAAAGGAAGGGGAGACGCACTGGACGGGTGTGTTGTACATGCCATGTTGGTTGTTCGGGTTGCTCGTCGTCTGCCCGCACCACTCCTGGTTGCTCTGCACTTGGCAGAGGTACACCGTACGACGATGGTCTTTCCGAATGGGCCAGAGTACGTGGGCGAGTACGGGTCGGCGGTTCCCGTGAGCACGAAGCAATGCCTGCAGGCGTCACCGGATCCAACACTGTGCGGCCTGTGCCAGATGTGACATGGACGTAGCCTCCTGTTGCCCGCTTGTCAATGACAGTCAAGGAGCTCGCCAGGGTAAGTTGAAGTGCGATGGTGGGGAAACGTAGCTATGTTTTTTGTAGAATCGGATCCGGCGGGGTCGTCCCCGCGGTACAACAAGTAGCTATTAGCGAGCGCTGGAGGATAATGCACGTGATAAACGCGTGACTAGCACACAATGCGGCAGGCGCTTAACTGTATCTTCTGCGCCATGCGGCAGTCGTTCCAGCTCCACAGATACACCCAGATTCTATCTCTAATGTCCACATATTGAGCCTTCCACGCCATGTCGGTGGCCATCACAACTCAACGCGTCAATTAGTCGCCGAAGCCCAGCTCCGCGTCAGGTCGATGGGCACGGGGTACCCCTGTGCGCGGATGTTAACGTTGTCGACCAGGCGGAGGGTTGACGTGTCGAGTACTGCTCGGAGTTTTATTCTCAAGGCCTGGAGACTCTTCCTGTCATTCTCAGCGTGAAGTTTTGTGGCTCTATGCTATAATCGGTGTATGCTAACGCCACTTCTCGTTCTGATAGCTTTATGTCGGGACTATTCTGAGCGCGGAAACGCCTGCGGACTTCATC
The DNA here is from genome assembly GCA_900155495.1 of Porogramme epimiltina. Classification (NCBI taxonomy): domain Eukaryota; kingdom Fungi; phylum Basidiomycota; class Agaricomycetes; order Polyporales; family Polyporaceae; genus Porogramme; species Porogramme epimiltina. The sequence continues at coordinate 29,387 of FTLJ01000082.1, read as the reverse complement.
GTGACGGGTTCGCTGGCGTATTACCTGGGGATACACAGGAGGTGTTTCTGGTGCGCGTTTACGTGTCTGCGTTGTGTGCCTGAGTCTCACATCGCCGCTTCTCTTGTTTTCGCGTGCATGCAGTGAATGAGTACTGACTTCGCATCCGTTGATAGATCGGACATAGTGAGTATACTCGATTGTGGTGCTCAATGAAGCTTTTTGGCGTGAGATCCAGCTGGCGAATAAGATCGTATCCTGGATGTCCAATAACGGGTTCCTGACAAGGCACGTCCGTGGATCTTCTTGCCTCCAGGACATTACTAAATGCTAGACGGTCAGTGGATACTGCGAGTTGTGGATGCACACAGATGCCGAGATTCTAAGCAGTTCAGGGCGATTCCAACCAACATGATCTTCCTGGCTGTATATCTCTTCCCAAGCAAGCGTACGTTTGTTTTCTCTCTGCTACCGAAACCTCATTCTGACGGCCACACAAACACAGTGTACGCGAACCCGCCGCTCGGCACGTGCGTCCCGTTCCTGTCTTCCCATTCTTATAATGCCCATTCCGGACGCGCGCTCCAGCCTCAACTTCAGCAAGGCATACGCCGGGCGTGAGCTCGACGCGCCGAAGAGGACTCGACGGTGGGCGGGCTCGAGGTCTCGCACCTCCGCTTCGGCTCGCGCGAGGTGCGCTCACGCCGCGGCGCGGGACCCCGTGGCGTGGGGCTCGACCGAAAGCACGTCCCCTCGAGGTGACCCTCCCACGATTTTTGGCGCGCTTGTTCAAAAGTCACGCGTATTCATGTGCCTCCCGCTACGCGCAGCTCGACGTTCAGCAGGGAGTGGGCCGGTCTCCGTCGCGATTCTAGAGTTGCCAAAGGCCCCCCCCCATGGCGCTCAAGAACACCGGAGAGGGCGAGCTGCGCAGTCCAGTCTCGCCCGACGATAGGCGAGCCAAATCGCCGCACGGGGTACGTCGTCTCCCTCATTCGCACTCGGAATACTAGGCTCTGCTCCGTGGGCCACACTTCGTCTAAGCAGAATTGTACTAGGTGCTATTTTTAGACGAACGGCACCTTCGTGGCGTTAGACGCCGAGGACGTGCCACAGTGTCTCCGGGCTCCTTCAATTGCTGCGGTGCGGCATGGCATGCTTCGGTCACGCATGGCGCCGCTAGCCTTCGTGAAATCTTCAGAGGTGTGAAGCCCCTCGCGCTCACGCTCGAGTATATAGGGTCTGAACCTTGCTTGTCCTAGTGTGGGCTTATGACCCTTCTTCTGTCCTGTCCCGCGAGAGGCTTGTCAAGACAGATCTAGACCCTTCCGGCCTATGTGCCTCGTGCGCACCCCAGGCGCACACTTGGCATCTGGGATCCACCTCGGCGCCCTCGGGCCCCCACGCTCCAAAGAGAATGAGTAGCGTCGCCGTGTCCTGGACACCCCAGCGCCGCCTGTATGCGCCCCTGCGTCCCTGTGTCGTGACTGTGATCATTCCGGTGTCACATATGGCGTTTGGGGGCATGCAACCATGCGTCTTCATGGACCACTTTCGTGAACAGTTAAGCCTCGCACTGTTCGCCAACGTGTACGCTCCAGAAGTTAGAACCTCCGGCCGGCTCACCTCGCCTAGCTTGTCCAGCTGACACGAACTTTACTGCAGGTCGACCCCCCTGCGGTTTCCCGGACGTTCCGAACTTCCCACCAAAGATCATGAGCACCGGAGGAAAAGTGCTGAACACGGAATGTCACATCCAATGTACTGACACGCAAACAGATCTGCAGGCCATCTGTTGGACCATAGGCGTCCGTACTCAGACCAGGCATGCGGCAATAAGCGCCGAAGGGAGAACACCAGCAGTTTGGGAGGGTGAGCCTCGCAATGTGCGCATCCTATTTTCTATGACTGACGCACCAGCTTGATATGGATTGTGTAGGAATCCAAGGTTGCACCGTCGAACTAGACCGGCGTGATGTCCGTAGTTCATGATTCTCTATTTGTATCTACTAACTCTTGTGGGAGTGCAGTTTCTTGATAACGTTGGAGCATGCTGTTATGTTCGCTGCAAAGAACTTTGCGATTATCCATGGTCCCTCAGAATTCCTCTATCTGGTAAGCTTCTTCCTAGTATCACACGACGTTGCATCATCTGCGCAACGTTAGGATTACGGACTCGCTGGAAAGTGGCTTAGGAACGATATTGCGCGTCAGTACAACCGTCTATTTCTCCTTGACCGCTGAGCCGATTACCTGTCGATGATATACAGAGGTAGCTAATGCGATCCTTTCAGGTCAGATCCTCATATGTATGGCTGTTTAGGTCCATACGCTGATGATCCGAGTACAGGCGTACATCTCCGATTCCCGAGCGAGCATCAGAGAAGCCCCGGCACTCCTTATCCTCGTGGGTATGTCTCAATACGCCTCCTGCACACACATCTCTATTCTTACGGAAACGCAGGTAAGCAGCGATTGTGGACAGAGAACTCAGCTCTGGAGCACCTCGACCTCATCGTCTGTCCGCGAGCCTCCGCTTCTATGGAAGTTTTCTGGTTGGGTTTGGGGTGTAACTCGAGCGGAGCGCCGCCATACCTGTACGATACAGGGTTTACCATGCGGCAGTGGGATGTCCGCGCAACCTTCCTTCAACCGCTGTGGTGTAAGCTACAGTCCGGAGCACGTAATGTGAACTCTTAGGAGCACGTCTGTGTGGATGTGATCTAGTTCCGTGGCCCATTATAGGGTTCGTTCATCTCCGCTTTTTGAGTGGATATGACTAGGACCACCGTTCGGTGCACATAGGGGTCAGCAACTCCTCGGCGTATATGCTTCGACATCATTGGCCTGAGCCCTATGTGGAATGCTATTGAGGCCCGCGTGGACAGCGCTTTTTGTTGCTGTACTTGTGATGCTACTGTTACGCTCGCTGAATTCTTTGGATGGAGATTGAGGGCCAGTCCTTCGGTGTTGGACTGATCCGTCCATCGCTCGGATGTACCGCTTTGCGGTTAAATTGAACTTTAATCCGTTATGAATAGGAAGAAGCCTCCAATGCCCTAAGTCATGATAGCAAGCAGGGCGAAGAGCACTTCAGTCCTGAGGTGTCCACCACGACTGCAAAGGCTGTTAACGCGCACATGCTAAGCAGGCATCGTCGCACGAAGTTTAGGTCCATCCAATTGCATGAAAATAGGACCATTAGCCAGCACTATTCGAGCGATGGGAAATGCACGAATTTTTCGGGATATAAGATCAGGGTAAGTGTTGATGCAACGATTGTGTCCTCATCCCCCACAGTCCACTGCTCTCTGCCATATCGTCCTTATAGCTCGTCATGTCATCTAGAGCCGGCCTCGAGGTGAGTTTCGTGGTGTCATCCAGTGGCCTCGAGGTGCGTTACGTGATATCTATGCTGCACTTCACCCTGTTTGATATGTTTGTCGTCTGCTTTAGTTTCCCTATTCCAAGGAAGACCCCTTCACACTTTTTTACTTTCTCGACCACATATATGCCGAGCTCACCGAGAGCGGCTATGTATATTCGGTCTTTCGCGAGTTCCCAGATCACCTAGAAATCCTCCAACATGCCGCTCGCGATTTCTTCTACAACAAACCATACGGCTCACAAGACAGTAGAAGACGTTTGAAACCCAGCTGGAAAAACTTATTTGCCATTCTATTCCACGAGTACTTTCGCCGTATGCGGCGATATGAGGCTCCCATGGCCTACGACCCTCTCGTTGACGCCCTTTTGCTTATCATTGACACTGAAGACGTGGAGTCTCTTTCCCGCAGGCCGCGATATTGCTGTATGCTCAAACTTGTCCTACGTTGCATAGGCGACGGCATTCACTCTCCCTATACTTCTTCCAATAGTTCCCTGGTCTTTCTCAACAAGTTGCGCTCGCAATGGATGTATCATAAGCGTATGCAACTGGTCGTGTTGACTGAGTCGCTCATGCCCTGGTCAACGGTGTCACAAGAGGAAGGCTCCCTGGACGGTAAGTAGCCTACAATTACCCTGATGAACGTTTCTCATCTCACAATCCTTAAGGCCCTGTTCCCGCTCAGGATATAGGTTGCATACATCTCAAGCTTGTAAAGTTAGCGTACGCTTCGCCACCGGTAATCCCGATCCCAGACATGCCCTGGCTAGGAGCCAAGCATGACGGGTATCCGAGGTCCTCCTCACTGACGTCCTATGTCACGGCACGCTGGTTGCCTTCCTTTACTCCCTTCGACAATGCAGCGTTGTGGCAGGCAGCTATGACGTTTGGTGTCCTTGAGGCCATCACGAACCTGAGTATACCTTCTTCACTGCTTCTTGAAACTCGGCCAGACGGAGATGTTGTATTTACTGCCAGGAGCCTCAACGTTTTAGCATTTCACTGGACCTTTGCACTTCAGAACGACCGGACTCCCTCGAAGAGAATAATACACCACTCATTTGACACGATTTTCCGGGCCCACAAGTCACTCGCTCAGGTTGAGTTTTTTCACGATGAAGACGTTGTCGGAGGGTTGTGGAAAAGATCTAAAGCTGAAGTCAGCAACATCCTCTCCATACTTTCTATCTTCGTACGCCAATTCTGGACTTGCATTCACATGCACCCGATTCATAAGGCCGTCTTGGGCAATAAGGTGGCCGATTTCGTGACTTCTAGTGCCTGTGGCCTTCCTCAGGATTTGTTCTACCACAGAAAGATGCTCAAAGATGGCTGGTGCCCGTTTCTTCTTTTCGGGTTTGTTATGGCTGCAGAACCTTTCCTGTGGTTGTACATGAGTTCTAGGAGGCCTTTCTTCCGAAAGTCCCGTGATGAACACCGCCAATGTACCCACCATGGCGGTTGTACCATCCACAACATCGATGAAACCACGTATCAAACTTGCCACACACAACCCAGGTGCTCATGTCCACTCATATCTCCCTCTATCGCAGACGTCAAGACTCTTCTTTCCGAGAGTCACTACCCGGTCATGTCCTACGACGAAACCACCGGGGGCCTCACTACGCACAGTGAAGATGAGGGACCGTACGTTGCGATATCTCACGTCTGGATAGACGGCTTAGGGAGCAGCACCGAAAGTGGACTACCAATTTGTCAAATAAAGCGCATTCATGAATACGCACGCAAGCTACTTCCAGATTGCCGACCCGCATTCTGGATTGACGGTCTTTGTATTCCAGAGGAGCAGGGATCGCGCAAGATGGCCATACGAAAGATGGGCGATACGTACAGGAACGCAGACAAGGTCCTCGTGTTTGACAATAGCATCCGAGCCCTCTGTTCTAGGGAGCGTCCGGTGGAGGAGAACGTGTTGAGGATCTCAATGTCTCCATGGATGCAACGAGTCTGGACTCTCCAGGAGGCATTACTCGCAAAAGAGCTTCATTTTGAGTTCGCGGACGGAATAGTACCCGCTCAGGATCTTACACGTGCATTGGATGAAGATAATACTTCACTGGGTTTTACCACAATCAGGTTCCTGATTAGACGTGTCCTTCCCATAGGCGCTATTATTAAATGTCGGGAGCAGACATACAACTTCGAGAACATCGTCTCACTCCTCGCTCATCGCATGACCAGCAAGCCCAGTGACGAACCCATAGCTATCGCCGGGTTACTCAACGTGGATACGAAGAAGCTTGATATCGACGGCAGAACGGATCTTCAATCTCGCCTCCAGGCCCTGTTTTTGGAAGTCAAGACATTCACCCCGCAACTCCTGTGGAGGAACTTCGCGCGGATGGAGCAATCTCCTGGCTTTCGGTGGGCCCCTACTTCGCTGGCCTCCGTTGGGCGTGTTATTGGCTCCCGGCATCCCCCGTACGGCAAGGCAGTTTGCTCATCTCAGGGTCTCACCATGGAACACATAACACCAGTGCTCTACTTCGCAGATGTACACATAGCCGGGGACACGTATGACCCTATATTCATCAATGATCCTCCCCGAGCCGCACTATACCACGTAGCCGACACCCTTCACCCCCCACCCTACGGTCCGTACGTTCAATGCGATAGTCTTTCATAATGCCTCGTTCCTAGGGGTCAAGCCCGAAGGGACTCGCCTTCCCGTCACTGCCGTCAATATAGTGGATTGGGGGAGCTCAAGGGGACTCGGAGAAGTTGTAGAAGGGGAAGGAGACGTAGAAGAACTTGAATCAGGGAAAACCCCATCTTCCATCGTGTGCGAATTTTTCCAACACGTTGACGTATTTCATAGGCAGAGCTTACTGTCTTCACCGGTACCTGCATTACGCTCAGGTCGGTTAATCATGGCAAGGGTCACCTTTCGATAAGACATATGCTCAGTGCTCATCCATCATCTTTGTCTTGTTGCCGTAACCAGCCGCGGTACATGAGTTGGAAGGCACGGACTTCACGGAGCCTAGAAGTTCTGACCCATTTTTTGTTCCTGTATTCAGCCCACTCCGAGTCATCCCATCGCCACTGTACTTCGATTCCCCCGTTCGCTTTTTCTTGCTTATCGACTGTGCCACTGTTGTTTTTCTCGATCGGGCAACGGGCGGGGCGGACGGGCGGAGGGGGCGAGTTTATTCTAGAATCATGACTGAATGCGAGTCCGTTACACTATCTCTTCATTTTAGCTGTAGTGAGGGTTTACACCAGACACGCACTCCTGGGATTGACTTCTGCTCCCGCTTGCCCCACCAGCGCCTTCAAATGCCCCGTGAGTACTGGAGCCGCTTGCCTCCGGGATTGCGCTCTCCCTATCTGGTCCCTTCTTCTCTCCGAACGCGCTCTCACCGCTGGCGCCTGCATGAGTGCCCACACCAGCGCCATAGTCCTCCTCCTCGCTCGCAAACCCCCGCCTGATCTCCCCCATGAACGCCGCGACGACCGCTGCGCCTCTAGCCGCTTCGTCTCCTGTGCCCGCCCCTGCGTTCGAGTCAGACTCCGAAGGGACCGTCGCGGCCTGCGAATGAGCGGAGCGAAACACGAGGCTCATAGGGTCGTCTCCGAACTCTTCCGCGAGCGAGCCCGACAGCCTCCCGCGTACGGCCTGGCGGATCGCAGAGACCTCGCCAGGTCCTGCCGAGTTCCCACCGTGGTAGGTGTTGAGTGGCATGGTGCGCTGGCTATAGGCGCGCAGACGAAGCATGAAGCGTGCGGTAAGGAGGCCAGAGAGTCTATGAGTGCAGACAGGGTTAGTACATGTGGAGAGGCCTCGAGGTGCCACTTGGAGTATGAAAGGCGTAGGGAGCTGGAAGTGACTTACGGGAGTACGAGTGCGTTTAGGAGGCCTTGGGTGAAGCCGCTGGCCTGTTTGATATGGAGATATTTAGTGGAGTCAAAAATTTCGGCACTCAGCAACAGAAGAGGAACGTACGGTTGGTCTCTGTAAGATCAAGTGAAGTGAGTGCGCGAAGGGTAAAACAAGCGCAACGCGACTCACAAAGTTGAGCACCACCGCGCTTATAGTGAACACAGAAATGAGCCTTGAGTATGAATGACTGATTGTCAGCTACACGCGGTGTACTTCAGTGCTATCGAGCACGCACCCGAAGTAGAGGACGCCCTGTTCGAGAATGAGGTACTCCAACGAATGTCTCTTGAGCGCGGGCGTGCCCCCACCAAATTGGAGCGCCTGCATGCTCCGCGCGAACGTGAGCACGGTCGCGCTGGCTTCGAAGACACAGATGAGGACAGAGAGGAGCGTGTTTTCTGCCACGTCGGGAACGTGAGAAGTCAGGACGACAGTTCTAAGCTTATCACACGTGCGATGCTAGTACACACACCACTATCAAATCATCTAATCAGCAACCATTTCGGAATAGAACAGCGCGCAGACGGGCTACTAACAGTTGGTTTTTGGATGAGCCGTGACACTTGAGGCCTGGGACGTGCAGCTGCGGCAAAGGTCAGCGCGGCTCTCGAGCGAAGCATGAGAAAATGTCGACGCTTGCTTACACAGTCGAGAATGACGCATGCGAGGCCGATGGCGCCTAATCCAAAGAGGATAACTTTGCTTCTGGAGTAGACAGCGTACGTGCGCATAAGGAACGTAACTATGTAGTGGGTGTGAGGGCGAATGAAGGTATGAGACTGGCACGAAGTGTGAGAAAACGTACAGATCACGGCCGCTCGTCCCAACACGCTGGCGACCCCGATGATCTTGTACCATATGTCGCAACTGCGCGTAGCCGTCAAAGTCGATTACGAGTGTAGCTCAGGTGATGTGGAGAGCTCACTAGAGGTGGAAAGAGATATTAGTGATTGAACGCAGCACCCGCATCAGAGAGCCGTGAGTACCTTGTTTCCCAATTTCTTAGCAACTGCAAGGAGGTAGAGGACGTTGGCTGGCAACGAGTACCGGTATAGGATATAAAGTCCAGTGGACACCTTGAGTTTATCGCCTCTCCAGACATAGTGCACCTCCATAGGAAAGGTCAACATATAGTCGTAGAAGATGAGAACTGTATAGCCACTCGTAGTCAGCCCCACCCACGTCATGAGCATATGAAAGTGGTACCAATGCTGGACCATTGGATGGCAAACTGAATGAAACTATAGGCGTGTCATGAGATGGGAGAATCGAGGGGCGGTGTAAGAGGCAGGCGGAGCTTACTTTTGCTGGGCGGCGGAGGCGGAAAAAGGCATATTCGCGAGTTAGAGACTGAGAGAAGAGGTGCTTCGGGGGAGGAAATTATATAGGTGGAGCAACTAAGTTCTTGATTAAGGCTAGCGACCATGTTGTAGATATTCTCGGCCATCCGAGCCGAATTGAAGGGCATCTAGCCACGGAGAAAACCACGACCAATAGGCAATGTATGTAGGCCGTGTCTGTCAGATGCCCCGGAAAGTTCAAAGCGTGACATCTATTGAGCGCGCATGTGCATGAACGTGCGTACGGCCCCGATGCATCGCTTGATCTAAGTAGGCGCATCTCGCCTTCTCGCGCGGGTCTGTAGTATGGATTAAAACCTCCCTCAGAGGCAAATCGTGAATCACAGTCGCTATCAAAAATATCCACTTGTTAATGTAAAGACATGAACGTAGGAGCTGGTGACACACCACTCAATGAAAGTAAGTCTCGAGTTGATAACCTAGGGATGGAGCGGATGGTACTAGAACGGCAGTAGCATAGTCGAGGCGCATCTACATCTGCATTATGAGTCAGATAGACCGCATGCTTAAGACAGGGCTCACAGGTTTTCGCGTCTACAGGAATGACTCGTGGCTGCGGTCTTTGCGACGTGGGCGAAGGATGAACCGCGGACGCAGACAAGAGTTCTAGGCGAAGCATGAGGTTCGCCAGCGATCCGCCTGCTGGAGGGGCCCTCAGTCACGCCCTATGATCATAGAGTGTTGACCATCTATCACGGAGACCTTTCCGTGTGAGCGAAAGAGAAGAAGGTGACGCTACATACCGGTATGCGCTCCATAGTGATCGGGGTGCTGTGGGTAGACGCGTTTGCCCTCCGGCCGACCATTGAGTCCGGTAGTGAGATCTAGAGATAGACGGACATTTTATCATTGATATGAGAGATACTCTATGGTGCAGTCAAAGATCCGTTGAGATTAGCCCGTGCCCGCAGTAACATTCGTTGCTGTGACCTCAGCCTCACTAGTTATTGAACGCGGCCGTATGATATCAAAACGAGCAGGTTCAAAGCGCCGCATACAGAGAAACCAAGATATATCACGGATTCTAGCAAGAAAAACTGAGTATGACTTCAGTCTCTACGTTTGATAGTGAGTTGTGTTCGAGTTTGAGTTCGTCGCGGCCGCAGTCGTTATTAAGCTCATGATAAGTCTCATTGCACCGCGTTTCTGCCGAGGTCTAGGTTTGTGCTATCATGGCGCGTAATCGGGGCAGCAACGTTTTTCACTCACTCCTGGCAGACTGGCGTCGAACATAGTGAACTGTGACATTGAGCGTTTGACGGGAGCGGATGAAGGACAGATAAGGAGTCATGCTCCGCGGATGACCAATTTCTAGCTTCCGGGACCTTCCGAATGTCTTCGTTACGTAAGCGTCAAACCATGCTGGGAGTCAGCTGCGGGATGACGACGTTGACAAGCCCTCCTTAAGCCTTCCTCCCTTCTTCTCGTCTAGCACCTCGGCCCTCAACCGCCTTCGCCCCTCCCCTTTTCCCTCCTGAACATTGAACCCGCCTCCCGATGTATGGTGAACTTCGGCGAGCCATTGACTGTAACAACACAGTTTGGAAGAAGGCAACCAGTGGACCTCATCTTGGGGGGATGGTATCTGCAAGTGCTTTGCAACAGTTGGAGGATGATAGAGGTCATTTACCTTGTGGTTTACTCGGCGTCATGTCTGTGTTTTTCCAGTTCATTTCGGAATCTTGTACAACATTTCATGGGGAATATATTGTCATCCACATTGCAAAATGTACCTAGTGTGTTACGACCAAGCATGTGTGCTGCCACTGGCATGCGGACCATCGATCGCTTATAGTACGTGCTGCCTTACAATTTTCTTCCCCACCATGCTGATATGGTGTTCACGTGTGCGTCGCAGGACTTATTGGTGCTACCTTCGTTCTTACATTATCCCAGAACTACATACCTTAGTGAGATGTCGCACTCATTCTCTGCGTCCGAGCAATCTAAATGCGACTTCGCTATTATTCCAAGTAATAAATGGCTTGAAACGCATGTGTATCAACTTCGTGCTGATCGCCCTGTTAAAGTAGGACTACCGGATGCGTTCGCTCCAACGCTGGCCTTCGATTCATTTTCACTCTCACAATGATGGATCGGCCCCTGCAGGCTCCCATAGGCCTACCTGGTGCCTTGGCACTCGTGGAAGCGCGTTTGCCGACTTTAAAACGGTTCAAGGCGGTCCCACACGCCTTCTCGCCGCCTCACACACTATATCCTCGGTGAGCTTTACTTTCCTCAACTGCCCTGCTACCTAGAACCAGTTCGGCCTTGAGATCACGCTGACATCAAGATCGACTTAACAGGCACAACACCCGTGTTTTCATCCCCTTCGCTTTAATCTACCATATGTCCGCAGGCACCTCCCCCTCACGACAGCGGGCACACTCAGAACTTCCCCTTCTCGACTGGGATCTGACATAGACGAGTACTCGGCGAGGCCCGCATTCCCCACTTAGGGAACCAATGTATTCGTGGGAAATATGCACTTCCTACGAGCACGGCTCAGGTGTTTGGTGGTATGTGAGGTGGAAGGAACGCCACGACTGAGCATTGATTCTTGTGTGAGTGTATATGGCATATAGTAATCGTATTCCCTGTTGCTCATGGGCTGTACACCGTATGCTGGAGTGTAGGATGAGATCACCAGATGTGGATGAACAAGGCGGTGCGTTCAAGCCTGATGACCTTGTAAGCGTTTCTGAGACTAAGCAAAGGACTTCATACTCACCGGTTGTACTTATAGATAGTAACTCAGGTCGTGCTTGCCACGGGTAATATAGAAGGCAGACTCAGCCCCAGGCTCATGATCGGAGAGCTTAAAGTTCGCTGGGCGGAAGCAAAATACATGAGCGTGGCGACGGACGAGAAGAGTTGGGCACAGGGAAAAGATATGGGCACGTCCAATCGTTTGGTGAGCGCCGCGATTCAGAGTGTCGACACTTGTATATAACTCATGAAATCGCTCGTCAGTGCCCATCAGGACGAATCTTCCTCGAGCTCTTCACTTCAGATGAACCAAACGGTGCCTTCTGCAGACTCGTTTCCTCCTCCCCCGCCGGGTCTCAACTATGTCGCGGCTATTGTTCCCTCTCTAACGTTCCTCCTCATTAGTACCATATGGGCAGCTTTACTCGTCCCGATAACCATTGTCCTGTTCGTCTTCTCCACCTCATCGCTTAGGCGCACTCCCCTCTTCATCCTCAACGTTTTGTCCCTTGCAAGTGGTCTCGCTCTAGGCATGATCAGCGCATACAACCAGGTCCGTTTGTAGTCTATTTAACTTGATCTAACGAAGCGGCTGATATCAAGAGGCTTACAGACGCACGCGATTGTTGCCCTCCCCGTGGACAACATGATCGAGGTCGTTGTCGTGATCATGTGCTTTTTATGCACTCTTCTAGCGGAATGCGTCCTTGTGGTCCGCGTCGTCGCAGTCTACCCTCCGTCTCGGCAATCGCTCTCCCGAAGCGTTGCCATCTACGGCCCAGTCATCCTATTCAAGCTCGCACGAGTGGCCAATATGACCGTGGCGGCAGTGAACATGGCCCGACTCACCCGAAACTCCGCCAACCCGATCGTTGCTGGCCAGGTCGTTCAACGAGTGGCGTCAACACGTGTGGAGTGGTTCCTTCAAACATTTGACACTTCGTTGAGTCTGGACTGTACCTATCTTGCTCTTCATAGGACTAATAGGTCTTTATCATATTCACTTCCATTCTGTTTCTTCTCCGTCTTCGGCCGGGAACATTCCGTGGGCCCAACAACACGATGTATGTCAGCACAGGGTCAAGCGCACGGGGTAAGTCACACCGTCAGATCGCACAGGAGCTTTGAGAAAGCTAATCTCGCTCCGGGGATGCTACAGCCTCATACGTCTCCCGCCTGCACGCGCTCTTCTGGATCGCGACCTCGAACTTCGTCTTCCCTGTGTTGCTCAACATCATCCAGCTCGCGTTCGCGTACCAGGATCCGAACTTCCTCCACTGCGAATACATCTACTGGGTCAACATCTACGTGACGATCATTGGCGCGCTCCTCGCTACGATCTGGTGCTCGTCAGGAAGATCGGGCGGCAGCGAACGTTCGAAGTCGGAGGGCGGTGTGGGCGACGGGCCGCCGACGATCACGCTGAGCATACCGCGGTTCGCGGTGGGGAGTGACGTGGACACCATGGACACCGGCGTAGGAATGGGAAGCGCTCCCGAGGGCGGGATACTGGAGAAATGATATTCACGAAGGGGACGCTTGATGGGTGTGGTATCACGTGATCTCGGCTTCCTGTAACAAGGGGTACGAAGCCTGTTCAAGCTATTTATAATTGAAAGGTTCAGGCCTTATATGACATTCTATGCTGGGAAGGGCGCGCAAGTGACATCGACTTGACGGTTGAGACGTTTGGTGGTGACCACAAGCAACGTTATGCCAGGTGTACCGTACACTGGCGGCGCACGCATCGCGAATTCGGGCATGGTCAGTTGCGTATTCCACTTCCGACTACGAACTAGACAGCATTTCCTTTCCTGATTCCAACTGTGAATCGCTCATCCCTACGCGCCGGGAAGAACGAAGAGCGACCCGTATGACGACAAAGGAGAATATGAAACCCTATCGCGTATGCAACACTTTCGTTAGCAATAACACCACTCCCCTCAGGAGAACTAACACGCACGATGAGAACGGTGAAGATATTCGCGCATGCCGGGTATCCAACTTCGGGGCTCGCAAAGAAAGCGATGAAGAGCACGAGGGAGATGACCGAATAGAGCGCGGCGGATTCGATGAGCGCGGACGCAACTCTCCAGATGTTTGGCACGAGTGACGCTCCGGAGCGTGAAAGGCGGTAATAGGTGCGCAGAAGTAGAATGCGGTGTATGATCAACCCTATGAAGGACAGTCAGGATCGGTACAATGATCGGAGGGACAGATGATAGTTACCGGAGCAGATGACGTTCGTCAAGAACGTTATGAAGTAGAAAGCAGGGATAAGCCCACGAGGGGAAAGGAAACTCAGATATCCACAAACTGGAAGGTGAGACGGATTAACGAGAGGATCATTTTGAAGCATTGAAAAGAAACATACGTGCGTCGACGAAGATCAGCATAAGCGGTCCTACAATAACCCTGAGTTTGCGGTCCCACACCACGTAGAGACGGTACACCTGAGGGGGAGTTTAGAGATGCGGTAATATAGCACAGCAGTATGGACATACCAGAAACAGGTCGGCGAGGAGAGTCTGAGTAACGTATACCGCGAACCTTGTAGCGTCAAGGGGATTGCTGACTTCGATTGTGTTGTACGCTTTCAGCAGTGGCCCAGCGTCGACTCCTCCAGGAGACGCGAAGCCAACTACAAGGAGATTGACCGCAAGAATGAAGTGCTGGAGTCACAGGCCAACGACCATACGCATTAGTGAGCATCAGCAGCTCCGAATGAGATAACTACTCACTGTAGTCGCTACCGCGAAGATCAACGTACTAGCCACCAACAGCGCGATGTTGCGATACTTCACTGACTCAGGCTGAGGCTTCCACAGGAGTATCCACATCCCGACACAATGTGTCACTACGTATGCCCCATAAATGAGGGACTCGACTACTGTCGAAACCAATACACTCGTGATTCCTGCTTGTGTTTGACCATCCTGGTGAGTGAGGTGAGTTATACTAGCAGTCTATCCATGCGAGACGTTACACACCATGATATAGTCAGCGGGGCCAGCGCTGGCGGGAGTAGAGAAAGGTAGAGGAAGGCGGGAGGGTCTCCAGAGGGAAGAAAGGTCTTCGACAACCCCGATATGCAGCTTAATGTATGCACGGCTAGGACGAAGTAATCATCCATCCAACAGCGGCCAAAGGGCGGCCAAGCCTGCGCACCGCCTCGCTAAACGCAATACATTCCCGGCGCGTGCCCGGATAGGAACGGATACAACATCCGGGACGAGAGAAATGCCCGGGAGGGTCGATTTGGAGAGGAGCCGCTGTAAGGTTTGTCAGACATGCCGATGAGAGCGCAGAGTTACAATCCGGATCCTAAGGGGTAGACAGCTAAGCGTGAGCCAAGCAATGGGACCTGGTTTGACCGGGCACATACGGTCGGGCAAGGGGCGGCCAGTATGGGGACGCCCGGGTAGTTGTATTATGTCAGTGAAACATCACAGTACATACAACGGAGCGGCACATGTAGTCCTTAGGTCGGGTCGTCGCACTAACACAACAAAAGTTGAGCTTGATGAATCTACAGAATCACAAGACATACCGAGGAACATGGATGGTAGCGAATCATCTAAGGAAAGATGGAGGAGTATAGAGCACCGCTCTGAAGCCAACGAGCCGGACATTTGATCTGGTTTCGACAGCTGTGAAAAGCTGTGTCACTCGTACAGTGTGGAGATGGCACAATGGCGGATTGTGTAGCAATACATTGCGCGGATGGGGAGGTAGGCATACAGACAACATGAACTATACAGACAACATACACCTCTACGAAGGTCATCAATAGGCATGAATCTCCTGAAAAGAGGTATCACTCACGGCAGCAAGAACGGACAGTACCAGCATACTCCTCACAAGGCCCGTAATCTTGCGATCGAGGGACCCATTTGACCGCGCCCACGAAGCAACAAGGTAGGAGATGGCGAACATCCAAAATGTGGTGATATTTGTGAAGAACGAGAGAAGTGGTGCTCCGGCGAGGATGTGTTGTGCGCGTATCATCTAGCAAGACCATAAGTCGACGGGACTGCGGTTATAAGGCTTCGGCACGTACTAAAGTATAGCTAAAAGCTTGAAACATCATTAGGGCAAAAGACATTGGTCAGATGCACTCGACGTTCTGGGTGGGGAGTAGGGAATAGCGGCGGATAAGGAGCTGAGTACTGGTAGACACCCTGGTCCCGGAACCGAAGATATTAAGGACCTGTGAGTCAATTCCAAGGCTATAATCTTCGCAACTACAACTGTCTCCGTCCTGCGCCGCTCTGTGGCAGCCACAGCTCCGGCGCAGTACGGAGATAGATGTAGTGGATGCCATCCGTACGCCGAGGCCTCGACGACTACCGCCAACATGTCGTCAAAGTGGTGTCAAAGATCACTCTTCAGCGTCATTTGTGGTCGCAAGAACAGCGAGGACGGCGTCCAAGAAGACCAGGTAGCGCAGAGATAGGGAGAAAAGGGGAAGGATGGCCGTATCGAAGCATTCTAGCGCACTCACGACAAACAGAACCTTCCGCAGACACCCACGATCTGCTCATCCTCGCGCTCACCCCTCACATCTTCGCAGCTTCATTGTCAAGGCATTACTTTAGAGAGAGTTGGTGCTGGGATCGAGTGTCTGTCCACTGCGATCTTGGGCGCCGCAGCGCGTCCCTTGACCACAGACAGTCGCTCGCGGCTCCGTTCCGAGGGCACTTTGTCCACTGATGCTTGATATGTATGATAGAGGAGCTAGGCGATGATGAGAAAGACAGCGACGAGCGTATCATAGATCGGAAGGGCATAGCTACGGCAACTTGAAGCAGATCCAGCCGTCCATACGCGGCCATAGTGACAAGAGTTGTTCCACTAGTGACTGTGCTGGAAGGCGTATTAGTGGTTTGGTCTAGATGTTGTTCATTGACACCTGGGTGATCTTGAAGGGGGAAAAGGAGGGGGCACACAAGTAAAGATCGAATAGCGTTGGGCAATGGGTGCACAGAAGAAAGACTCTAGTGACATTTGTCGGCCGGTCTGACGCCCAAAAGGCCTGTGTCACGTGGCACTTCGCGGTGGGCATAGGCCTTTCGGGCAAAAGAAGTCAGAGTTATAGAGACAGCTCCAAGTGGTGAAATGAATCTTAGGACCCATTTTTATTGCGAAAGCGGGACTAACTATAAGTGATACGAGGTGTATGAAGGAGTCTCCTTCGTAGTGTCAGCAGAGTCCCCAGAACTACTACATTGTGTACATTGACTGATGGCCGTCCCCACCGAAGACGTGCTTGAAGGCGCCGCTTCCAAGTCTCCCCGGGTCCCAAACAAGACGGAGCTCATCGACTCTACACTTCGAGTCCCCTCCCCTTCGCGCACCCAGCCACGGTTGGTGCGGGAGCACCAGACCGCCGCGAAGAGGACGCCGATAATGTTGACGTACGTGTTGGTCCCGTAGACGTAAATGGTGTGGAAGAGGTTCGAGTCGTTGTAGATGAGCGCGAGCTGGACAATGTTGAGGAAGACGGGGATGAGGAAGTTGAAGAAGGCTATCCAGAACAGTGTGCGCAGGCGCGACAAGTGGAACACTTCCAATCAAAGGGTAAGCGGAGGCGCGCAAGGACTGGCGAGAAAAAGTTGAGTTGCCCACATCCTCGGCCTCTTCCTATCTCGTTGCGGGACACAGACAGAATACCCGCTTTCCTTGAATCTCGAGTGCTCATGTATATCCGAGCCAGGAACAGGATGGATATGAATCTGAGATCCATTCCAAGTATCAGCACTCTCGTCCTCCCCATAATAAAACTAGAGAGACTCAACGTGATGTCAAACGTGTGCATGAACCACTCCACACGCCAGGAGGGCAGATTCACGATGACGTTCCCGAGTGCGTTCTCCCATGCAAGGTTATTTTGACTGGGCAGCTTGCAAAACGCCACCCACACTGCGATGATGTTCCCGAGCCGCGCGAGCTTCCATGAAGCGATCGTCCCGTAGAGTGCGACGCGTAGGGGCGGCGCCAGTTGCAAAGGAGGGTAGGCGGCCACTACGCGGACTAGGAGGGCTAGCTCCGAGAAAAGCGGCGTCGAGAACTGGAGGATGACTCCCGCGAGACCAACCGATGTAGGCGTAGGCTCGGACTGAAGCCCCATCGTCTGTCGGTTACGATTAACGACAAGTACAACGCATATGTAAGGCTGCTCATACCTGGTAGTAGATGGAGAGTATGGCCTCCGTAATGCCCATGAAGAGGGCTAGCGCGTTGAGGAGAAATATAGGTCTTCGTCTGAGGGTGGGTGTTGAGAAGAGGAAAAGGAGGATTGTGAGGACGCCAAGAACTGCGCAGAACGACGTGTGGATGATCAGAGTAGGTACACCGGACCTTGCTAGCTGGGCTACCGTGTCACTCCATGGATCAGCGACTGTGGTGGCCTTGTTGGCAGAGGGGGAGACTTGCGAGGTAGCTGATGGTGGGTCTGATATTGCGTGAGCGTGGTTTAGGGGATTGAAACGAGGCTTGCGTTCCGTACTTAACGAGAGGAAAGACGGGTATAGAAGCAAAGTGGCCTGTTTCAACATAAGGTTGAAACCTTGTCTTCGAATTGCAGAAGCTCCTGAGTACCAATGCGATGGCAGATCTTCTCAGGGGTTCTATTGCTTCTCTCGTAGATCAGCTCGCCAATATCAGCAAAACTCGGGCTGCCATTTCGACCTAGCAGTTCAGCGATATGATCAGTCCAGCGCTGGCAGTGCGCAAGGAGAGCTTACGGTTGGTACGCGTTCGGGTTCAAAGGCGTAAGGTACTCCTGCACAATGGGGACTAAAACCTCCGAAGTTCAAGGGTCCATCCCATGAAGAGCTCTATCCAAGCCATTTGAACATCCGGCATCCGAACCGGTGTCGCAAGAAGTCACTGTCAATTAAACGGTCAGTGACGTCCGTAGCGGGATCACGTACAATCAGCCCCTGCTCAGTGTCCTGCTGTTCCACCGTGCATGGGAATATGGCCGCGTGTTCCCTCTCGACGTCGAAAACTCGGTTCATTGCTCCGCTCACACTAAATTTGAGGATTGAAGCGTGAAAACAGGATTCCTTCCCCCGGCTGGTCGGACAGCGACAAGCGTATGCTGCCGCCATGCTAAGGTCACGTGACTTCACGAAGAGGTGCACTTCGGCCGTCGCGCAAGATCGCATAGGTTCTAATGGATTAGCATATGATGAGTAATGTCCACACCTAAGCAATGTATATGCTCTGCCCGTCCGTCATCTCGCACTCCCACTCCCACTCGCACCCTCCTCCCGCCCCTCCTCCGCGATAGAGAACGCCTGGTACAGCCTCTCGAACCGCTCCAGTAGCACCTCGCCCGCGCGCGGATGCTCCTCCCACACGGGCACCGGCGTGAACCCCGGCCGGTCGTGCCCCCACCGGTCGTTCTCCGAGCCGAAGCGGAAGTAGGCCGTGCGCGATGCCGCGGGCAGCGCGTGGTACATGTGCCAGGGCGGGTACGCGACGTCTGTCGGGCGTGCTTCGGGGGTGTCGCGAGGCGTCGGTACCGCGCGGAGAGGCACGAGGGCGAGATGCACGGCAGAGACGGCCGCGGCGTAGAGGGACATGAGGACGTGTGGTGAGCCGACGAAGCGGACCTATGATTGGGGAAGAGTCTCAATCAGGGGGGAGGGGAGGGGAGTGTATGAGGGAACATACCAGCCAGAACACGGCAAGCATGAGGTACCGGTAGTACGGGATCCAGATGTTGAGGAGCGAGCTCATGTTGGTCGCGACGACGCCCGGGCTGACGATGAGGTGATGGATCTCGCCCGCGGGGGCGACGAGCTCCGGGAGCGAGCCCGCGCGCCCTGTGACTTGCGCCTCGAGGGTACGCTCTTCCAGCTCCGCGCCGATGAGTTCCGTCTGGAACTTGCTCGCCTGGTACGAGTGCATCGTCTTGGTAAGTTGCCAGTCATCCGCGGGGTTGAAGGTGGGCTCGGCGTCGAGGGACGACATCCACAACACGCGAGCACTGCGACCCGACGCATGTGCATAGTTGACTAGAAGGTGTTGGACATGCCGATACTGAGGATAGGGGACGCGGTTTGAACGCAATGCATAGAGGGACGAAAAGGGATAGCTTACCAACACGTAGTGGCCGAAGACATTACACTGCCACGCGTACCCCAAATTGTCTTTGCTCAAGACACCGTTGACCTGGATGTTTCGTGTGGGGTGTTGAATGGCGAAAATGAGGTGCGTGCAGAGGTCATAAACGAAGCCGGGGATATCGAGGTGGCTGTATGTCGCGGTGCCCGCATTGAAGATTAAATGTGACAAATACTCGTACCTGGACCGAATTTCGTATCAGTGTCCGCCAAGAAAAAAGACAAGTGGGACGCACGCACTTTTGTGACACTGTTTTCCCAAACGCCAACACACTGCGCACCGACGCCAGGTCCAGTACCTCCATCTCTATCCGCACATTCCTCCTGAACACCTCCGCATACTTCCGCTCCTTTGATCCCGCCTCGAGGTCCGCGATGTGCTTGTCCAGGAGGTCCAAGAGTTGTGTGCGCGCACCACTTGCGCGCTTCGGGTCCCGGCAGGCCATGATGAGCGTCAGGCCGTCCTCTGCTGTGAACGCATACTGATCCTTGAAGTCGCGCGCTGCCTGCACGTAGGTGCCGCCCTCCCGCACCTCTAGTACAGGGTCCGCATCGGAGGGGGAAGGCGAGGAAAGCTGGACGAGGAGACGGTGGCAGATACCAAAGCCTACACCGCTGTGACCCTGTCAACACGCTACATTCTGACATGACCATTTGTCTGTGACACGCACCCGTTCGCACCAGTCACGACGATGGCAAGTCCTTTGGACATCCTACGGGGTGCACGCTGGCTTTGTGGAGGTGGGAGGGGGAGAAACGCGGAGAGCAGGGGAAGTGGGAAGAAACGCGGGAACTGCGCCCGCCGGCATCGTGCCACCGCTCAAGCAGCGAAGCGCCCACGCGCCTCCCGCCACGATACTCAATTTAGCACTTGCCGACGGGCGGCCCGTCATTCCCGTCGGCCCGCCGAGAGTTGACTGCCAGCCAAGCCGAGTTCTCTAAACAGACATCCATTCGAGATAAGTAGAGTCTGTACTGACGCGGATACAGGAGTGGGGCTAGGCGATGCGGAGCGTGTATATAGTGACATGTGCGATACTCTGGAACAAGTGAGTGGAGGCCAAGATGGGCCCGACGAGGAGAGATACAGATAGATACTTGGATGATACATCTAGACGACAGCGATAATGATACTGAGGGTGAGAGTGAGGAAAAGGTGAATAAAGAAGACCTGTCCACGGCACAAAAGAGAACTCGAAGCCCAGATGAAATGAGGCAACTCTGGCTCATAGAGAAGTTGAACGTGCAGGCGCGCCTGGCGCCGGGACGCTCGAGCGTCGCGCGTCGCGCTGCACAGACACCGACGTGCGCCGCGCATCTGACGAACCAACGATGTCGGGAAGCGCGATGACCTGCGCAGGAATGCCATTGCCCGGATCCACACTGAGCCGCGGAGACTGCGCGCGCGAGGGCGGGCGCTGTGTCACGCTGACGCGCTTCGCGAGCGGAGCATCCAGACCCTTCTCGAGGTCCCCAAGGGGGAGCGCGTCTGCGGAGTCGGCTGGAGACACATCCGCGAGGGCTTTTGACTTCTCGCTGGGGCCCGTCTCGTCGACATGTGCAGGTGCGGTACCAGGCTCATGCATCTTGCGCCCGATGACGCCGATCCCGCGGATGCCGAACACGCACACCGCGAACGACGCGGCCGCCAGCGCGAAGCTGACCCAGCCCGCCGCGCGGAACCCTGCCATTAGGACGTCCTTGTCGTCCGCGGCGAGGTCCGGGTGGCGCGCGTTGTACGCGTCGGAGACGGCGGTCGCAACAGACGAGGAGAGCGCGAGCGCGATGGACGTCCCGAGGCGCGTCGCGACGTTGAATATGCCGCCCGCGAGGCCCTGGGAGTCCGCGTCGAAAGAGATGGAGATCTGGAGGTTGCCGACGGTGTACGCAACGTCGGTCCAAGATATAGTGAGCATGATGAAGAAGGCCATCGTCCAGTAGGATGCGTGCACGTCGATGAGGGAGAAGATGAGCGGTGCAGCCTGCATGAAGGTGTCAGAAAAGCGCGCGCGAAGGGTAGGATGAGATTGGATTCGTACCATGGTGCCGAGGAGACCAACTCCGATGAGCACGTCCCCACGCACGATACCGAGTAGCCAGCCAGCGACAATGTTAACGATGAACGCCATGATCGCAAAGGGCAGAGTCTCGAGGGATGTGTGTACCGGATCGTCTCCACGGATTTGTTGGTAGAAGAGTGTCACAAAGTAGCTCAAGCAGTTGTAACTTGCCCTATACACGATGTTAACGTCGGCCCTAAGCAAGTGAAAACTGCACTCACCACGCGAGGAAGACGATGGCGACCATAGGTGCCATCTTAGTCCCGGGCTTAGTCCAGAGGCTGATGGGCATAATGACCGACTGATCGCGGCGCTCACGGTACACCTCCCATGCGACGAACGCGCCAAGGATGACCAGCGAAACAACCAGGAGAGCGGGCACCCAAGGAGTCTTCCATCCCTTAGGGATCGCGGTAGACTCTCTGCAGCCAGGAGCCAATGTCAGCGCAGGGCCAAGATGAGTAACCAGACGACAGACGTACGAGAGGACAAACGTGAGCATCCCGACACCAACGACGCTAAGCACTGCGCCGACCCAGTCGATGCCCTTCGTGTACTTCGTGCGCGCCCCATCCGCCGGGATCGTCATGACCCCTAGCACGAAGAAAACAGCCGCCAGTCCGCCTTGGATGTAAAAGATGACGCGCCAGAGCTCCTCGGACTGGCATAGGAAACCGCCTGCGCCGAACATCGACCATCCACGTTTAGAACGTACGCAGCAGGGACAGGGAATAGCAAGGAATGACCCACCTCCGACGAGCCCAACGATGTACCCGATGGCCTGGCCGGCTCCGAGTGCTGCGATCGCACGGTTCTTCGTTGGCCCGGGCTCGAAATGGTTGGAGAAGATCCCAATCCCTGTGGCAGCGGTCAGCACCAGATGAGCGCTAAGAGCTTCTAGCTCTGGATGCAATGAAAGGAAGCAGAGTGGCCCTCAGGTACACCGGACGTAGTGCTCCCCGAAGGGTTCTTTCGTTAAGCCACCCGGTCCAACCTCGATATGGCCTTCCACACGCTCCGGTGGACAATAGAGTGCATAAGTATAGGCTATCGGGCACGGCGGAACAACGCCTATCGTGACAGCAGATGCACCATACGCTCACGCATGACGCGATCGCGAAAGCAGAAATCTGGCGCCCCATATCGTATCCCTACTTCAAGCTGCCGCAGCCTCGCCGGGTGAGAGCCGAGCCTAGGCACCACGACGGGCAGAGTTCGAGCATCTGCCATCGTGGACTCGCCCTAGCTGGTTCGAGATCCGGTAGCAGAATGGAAGTCGCTCCCTCCGACATACCATCCGGACCCTCAACTCGGCAAAGCCAAAGGCACGAATCTTCACAGAAGAGAAAACAAAAGCGGCGAAAACGCTCACCCGTGGGGGTATTCGCTGCCGCGCCGACGCCCGTGAGCGCTACGAACACGATGAGCGAAACCTTGTTCGGCGCCACGCCGGTGGCAATACTCCTGCGACGAAAAAAGTTTATTTCAGTCAGCGCCATGCCCGCATCGCATCAGGGAACGGCAGGTGGAAACGGGTCGGGGATAGATCCGGGGTTTCAGGGTCGCTATGTCCGGCCGTCGTGGCGTAGGAGGAGCAGCAGGCGATGCGCGGCGGACTCGCGGTGGCGCAAAACCGAGGGCGGGCAGAGTGGTGGAGAATGGGTGGAGAAGGTGCACGTACCAGATGGCGAAGAAGCCGGTGCCGAAGAGGAACATGCGCTTGCTGCCCACCACGTCTGCCAGACGGCCGAAGAGGAGCAGGAGGCTGCCATATGACAATCTGCAGGACGTGGTCATAACGTGAGCAATCTCCAGGGATATGAAGCACGCGATGACCTACGCGTAAACGTTCAGAGGCCATTGAAGCTCGGACTCGGAGAAATTAAGAGCTTTTCCGAGGGTCGGGAGGGCGATAATGAGTGCGCCATTGACGAAAATCTAAAGCATAACAACTTAGTATGTTATTAGGAAGGCGGAAGAAGGCGCGCTCACGTTAAGGATCGTTACTCCACAGACGGAGAGAACGAAAAGCGTCTCGTGCAAGAGAGACATGTTCGAAGAAAAAGAAGGGGGGATACGGAAGCACACAGCGTGGGTGAAGGAACGCTGAGCCTATGTACCCCGGGCCGCAGATGCGCAGAAGGAGAGGTCGCCGGGGAGCCAACCGCCGCGGCCGTGTATATGCACAGGTTGATGGAGAATCCAATGGGCGCAGTCCGTGCGGGTTCGGAACAGTACTGGATGGGATGGCGCCTAGATCCGCGGGGGGAGCGAAGGGGGGCTGAAGAGGTCCGGGCGCGGGATGCTCGGGCTTGAGGCTGCGTTTGAGGCTGGTACGCTTTATCCCACCCATCGCCGCGGCGGAGGACTCGATCGACGGGTCTCGGAAAAGCTCCTGCCATGGGTCGTGCATTTCCACCTTGTCCGCTCTCATGAATCTGCAGAAGCGAGGCTTGCTGATAGGACATTAAGGGCATCGATGGCCTCCCGAGGACACGTCGACGGGGCGTGCTCCGATCCTGTACAGAGGATGATTCTGATATCCTCTACGAAGCCCAGCGTCGGGAACTATCTGGATTCGCTGTCGAGGCGGTGTATGTGACGGCTCCACGTTGTGACTGTCGCAATTGTTTCCTTGCTGACTCAACGCTGACTCGGTGAAAGTAATGATGAGGATGTTGAATATAGAAGAAGGGCTATCAAGTGACATATTAACACACACCGACTCAGCATGTTGAACTTCCGATGAACACG
The DNA here is from genome assembly GCA_900155495.1 of Porogramme epimiltina. Lineage (NCBI taxonomy): Eukaryota > Fungi > Basidiomycota > Agaricomycetes > Polyporales > Polyporaceae > Porogramme > Porogramme epimiltina. Next base: position 5,097 of record FTLJ01000082.1, on the reverse strand, counting down.
CTTTCTCGGGTACCTAGAACGCGGGACCGCCTGACCGGTGTTCCATTAGCCTCGCGTACTGCGATTAACCGAGCCCAAAGGCTCCAGGAAAGTAGGACACACACCTGGGTACGCAAGACGTCGAACTGCGCGCAGGACCCGGTTGTGACAGTTGTGTCCCATCTCCCGGCGATGCACCTCCGATGTCAATACAACGGCGTACGACGGCGGGAAATGTCATGCAGCACTTGCTCCGAGGACGCCACGACGACCCGGTAGTGCTAGATATGGCAAGGCGCGCGACCGCGCGCCCCAAATAAGCTCCAGTGCACGCGGAAATGGAACACTCAGGGGAACATCCGGCTTTCGCCACTTGATATTACCTAGAAAGGGCGCAGCTGCAGATGAACGGCGACGTCCCCTGCGATACATTGCACAACCGGAAAATAAATCGTCTGAAAAACAAGCGCACAGACACTGGCCAACCACTGCACAGGCCCACTGCCAACGTGTGGGCATCCACGGCCCGGGACAGCCAACGCCCATCGCGGCATCTCCTTGACAGCTGCCCTCGCCCTTCTTCCACCTCGCCCGAACTGCGCATGCACACGCATGGGCGCGTCAAGGAACCGGACGCTCTGCCCGATGCCCTGGTGCCCACCCCGCCGCAGGTTCCTCGTCGTGCATAAATCCCTCTCACGGCGCGTGCTGTAACCGGCAGTAACCCCTTGAGGAGGCGCCGCGCGAAACAGCATCAAGGATGGCAGAAGACGAGAAGACGCAGCGCGCGCAGAGATGTGCGAGAAGCATGGCCTGATGGAGCCTGGAGAATTACGATCACAGCCCGCGGTGCGGTATGTGAGGCGCGCTGGCAACCCAGGGTCTCTTTGCAAAGGGCATACGTCGCAGCGCTGCGCCTCTCGGGGGCCGGGGTTTCGGCCCCCGACCTCGGACACGGAAGCGAATAGCAATCCTGTCTGCGCCAGATTGCTAGACCGGAGAATGACTCCTCGAGCACGCGTCGCGTCAAGTAAGAGTCTGTGACAGAGAAGTGAGGGGGTGGGGGCAGACCTAATTGAACGGGGAGGGAAGGGTCAGCGCGAAGGAGATGCGGGGGAGAGAATCAGCACTCACAACAGCTTCCTGCCTTCTGCTTCCGCCTGGGCGTGAGCACGGGCGATGGTGCGCTGGGACGGAGATCATGCACGACCCCGCGATTCGCGCAAGAACCATGCACAGACCAGCTCTCCCCGTCACGACCCCCGGCCCCGACGCCGCCGCCGCATTGGATTGAGTTGCAGCTGCACGGATGACGATAGAGACCGTGCACAACGCACGTCGCGCGGCGTCCAGTGATGATGCGGATGATGTCATCAGATATAGAGCGCCGCCTCCCCCGCCGCCTTTGTGGCGTCGGAGGGCGCGCCCTGCGACCGACGCATCGCAAACGTATGCGGCGTCGTCCTTGGACGGCGTTCAAACACCTTGAGTTCCCGACTGTCGGCGCGTGCTGAGGTTTCGATACCGCGATTTGAGCGGGACACGCGCGATGGGATCGCATCGAGGGCATATTTATGGTAATGGGCTCGGTGAGAGACCGAGCGGCGGCTCCCAGTGCTCTCGATGACTGCAAGTTGAACTTGAACTCAGCCGAGGCCCGGTGCATCAAGGCGGCCATGGCTGGGCATGGTGTATTCGTGCTGTTCGCATTGGCTGAGGGCACCTATCGCGCAGTCCTGGAGGATATTTAGCATGATATTTACAACGAAGTGGATATTCTCACATTGTTCTACCATTACGTTACACCCGGATGATGCTCTGACCGTTGTCGCGGTGCGGAAAGTGCCTATTCGGCTCAAAGCACGCCCGTCCCATGCGGTCTTCTCCTAAGGCGTGGACACCTGCCGCTGCGTCGAGCAGCGCGCACCGTCATCCGCGACACAAAGAAGGCCGGCAAATGAGCCCGCGTACACACGGAGAGAAGGGAGATGGTGGGCGGTGTTGTTTCCGCAGCACTCGCGGCGGAGTACGATGGCCTTCGGTGTGTGTTGGGAGCTACAGCGGGCCATGAGTGTCTGATCACCGCCGTCAAGATGAACGGAGAATCTGCTCACAAAAAGGCGGAAGGCGGGCAATATTGGAAACCCAAAGGCCATTTCGGGACACATCGCCAAGGGTGAAGGGCAACAAGTGCGCTCTACCACCACCGAGTGTTGGATCTAGCAAGGCGGCCTACACAGTCGTACTGTGATTTCGCATAGGTGACAAACGGTGAGTGCGAGTCCTTGAGGGGCATTGAGTATAAGGTGTGGCACTCACTTAACCCAAGATCTATCCTGGCTCCCGGCGGTCGTAGACACGGCCACATCGCCTGTCCCTCATTCAGGCGGGAGCGGCAGGCGCCCGTATGCGCCGCGCGCGGTCGCCATCGCTGATAGTGAGCGCGAGTCAGAGCGGCGCACCGCCGTGCGTATCAGAAGCGAGGAGCGTCGGGCATCCATCGCGAAGGCTGTCGACGGACACGTCGTCTTCGTTGTGCGTGGTGATGGGTTCCTCATCAACGCGAGGAGAGTGCAAGGTTGCAGACCGGCAGATGGGGAAAGGTTGTATGGCTGATTGAGTGCGGTCAGATGACCGATCAATCATGTTTATGGGGTTCTTAGAAGAGGTAGGGAGGCGGTGGGTGTTGAAATCTTCGAGGGACGAGAGGGGCAGAAGGAGCCGGAGCAGCGCGTGAGGAGATAAGAGTCGAGTAGATGGAACGGACACGAATGGATGGTGAAAATCTGACGCGTCCAGCCGGGCTCCTTGACTGAAATTTGAGGGATCGAAAGAGGATATGGAGCCATAAGGGGGCAGGAGGGGTAGTAGGATGGCTGGTGTTCGGAAATATCTGTGGTACAACGACGGTTCGGATATGTAGAGCAGGTGCAAAACACCCTCAAACGTACGTCATGCCTTCCTGCCACGGGCAATACACCAACTTCATCGACTGCGCGTCACACCTCCTCCAGCATCTCCTTCTCTCCCAGTAGGCGCACCAAATACAGACAGGTTCTACCATTGCAATGAGTATAACGCTAAGGGAACATAAATGTCCAATTGTTCGTACCTCCATACTGAGGCGTGTCCCGCGGGGTGCGGCTCGCTAGTAGGAGACCTTAGCGGACGGATGCACCCCAGACTGCTCACGAATTGCTTCGACTTCGAATGATTGAGTCCGTCTGTGGAGCGTTGAAACTTGAGGCACTTTCGGACGCGCCGACGCCGAAAGTTGGGCAGATGTGGAAGTTGATTGCAATGAGGCCGAGGGAGGCATCGCCCTCTCTTGATCGACAAGCAGAGCTCCTACGGAGCGGCAATACTCATGGATAGAGCCTTGAGGGACTATACTTAGCCCGTGCGGGTCATGTAAGAGCAGCAGACGCACCACAAGTTTGATACCCGCAATGGAATACGCATCCATCCATCGTGATCCTTCTCTCGCCAAAGAGTAGTTCCGATAGGTTCCAACGGCCCTGTGCATTCATTCTCGAGAGTGACAGAGAGGTAACCTTTCAACATGAACCGAACGGTTACGGCTGTCGTATCATTGTTGGAGTGGAGCTGCAGCAAGTAACCTCTTCATGATGAGCCAATTTGATGAGGTAAGTGCATACTAACAAGATGATCGACGAATGGTACATAGGGAGATAGATCGCAAGCACTCGCTGGTTTGAGAACTGTGATCTCCCTCTCTGAGTGCATACACTCAAGTCCGCATTTCGCGTTTGTCATGTGAGTTGCCAGTTTTGCCGTATGTGCGTGATATACTCCATAGTGGCGATGCGTAAAGGCGGTGAATGCGACGGAGGTCGGGATGATAGCAGAAGAGAGCCTGAGGATGATATGATAGTATTTCTTCGGTGCGAGGAGGGGCGAGGAGGCCGAGGCTGGGCTCGAAGTGTTCACGTGGTCCAAGTGTTAGGGTTAGGGTTTATATCACCGAATGATGAAGACATAGAAAAGTTCCATCAGTGATTTCGAGAGCCCTTCAACACTATACGATGAACTTCATCCTCACTACGAGGATCTTTTGCACGTCCTGCCCTGCCCTCCTTCAACGCCGCATATGCCGTATCCACGAGAATAGAGAATTTCAGGGTGACGTGTTTCTGTAGCGTAAGAACGTTGTGCCGTCCGTATCAATTCAAACCTATTCAAACGTTGTTTATGCTCACCTGGCCGGACCTCGAATCCCAGCTTGGCAACATACGGTCGTCGAGTAACCCCATTCACCAGCTATCCACTCTCACGACACCCCAAGCTCCGCTCCTCCAGAAGTAAACGCGTCGCCCTCTATACTCTATGCTGTCAGGGATCGACCGCAAAAAGGCCACAATGCGGCCGTCGGCGACGTGTCCCACGCGGACCGCACCGTCTGTCAGGGCTCTGGAAACCGGACATTATGGGCTCGTAGAGGAGCACGGAGGGCTTCCTAGGCACGGCGGCGGGACTGTTCTCCTTCGGTTCGGAGACGGTCTTCGGTGCACCCGGCTGGGCGCGACGCCCCATCTCGCACTGTTACAGTCGGTATGCCGTCCACTGTGCCAGTCTTCGGCAGCTGACGTGTTATAGTAGTTGGCCACATAACACCCGTAGTGCGCTCGAGGTGGAGTAGTGCCATGGCGGGCGCAGAGGACACCCGCAATGCTCCCACACTCCCCCCTGCGCGGTCGGCGCGCGAGGCGGCATAATGTGACCACTCCGGCGGGGTTCTCCAGCGTCAACAGGCTGGAGTGGTCGGAGCACACACGCGACGTCTTCCCTATTAGGGAGTGTTTTGACGTACGCAACGCCGTCCGAAGCGCGTCGGTGGCCGCATTCCTCGACGCTCGCGGGACATGAAGGCGCTACCGTTGCTGCCCTTCATAGTACGCCTTGCTTCTCTCGCCGCTTGCCTCCATCCGTCCCTCATCCCGGATCGTCAAGAGCAGGACTTTCCGCGCGTCTGCGCCTCCCGCCCGCCCCCGCCCCTTCCACCTTGCGCCTACTGTTCACGCCTAAGGACGCTCTACGGAACATGCCTACTGACTTGAACGTCACTGTCGGCGCGCTCCTGCTGGGGGTGCTCATCAC